>CM014730.1:73984887-74076301 GCA_004329165.1 Spatholobus suberectus | reverse complement strand
AGTAAAATATTTTATTACCTGAAATGCCTAGTGATAATTTTTATATACAAAATTGGGTAACTACTTTTGCTTTAGGGTTAAAAAAAATCTATGATTTAGGGTTAATCTATAATAATTTTATTTAAAAAGTATGTTACTCATCTGACCTAGACATAACAGTTGACATGGACGACCACATCAGCAAATTAATGGTGACTGTGATGCTGATGTGGCCATTATTTAATAGAAATGTTAAACATAGTTAAGTATAGGGATCTGATTATGGTATTTTTAATATTTGAGGGACTTTATTCAAGGAAAATTCTTTCTGAGACTAAAACCAAAACGAGTCAATTTTTGGGGGACCAAAAACATATTTAACCCTTTTCATTTTTTCTTGATGTTTGTTTTTCAAGCTGGCTATGGTTACCATTACCATCTTGCGGGGGAATATTAGAGTATATATGAATTAGTTAGTTTGTTGAGAAGTTAGTCACATATGGTTAGTTCAATAAGAACTATAAATAGGAGCATTTGTATTCCATTTCCATTTATTTTTTATCAATTCAATATGTTACCTTCCTAGTATGCTTTCTACTTGGCTATACCTATGATGTGTCCTTCTAATCCTCTAATTACCAACAGAGCTAATGTTTGAAATTGAATTGAATGGTTCGTTGAATTAGTTAAAGATTCAAGAAGAGAGTTGAAGGATGAAGAATTGAAGAAAAAGAAATTCTAAAAGTTGCTAAATGTTAAGTAAAACATTTCGACACAAGAGTTGAATTGAAAAGAAAGATAATGACAATTATTTTCAACATACAAATAAAGATAGATGGCAAAAAATTTGTTGAGCTTGTATACACGTGTTTGTACAATAAAATTCAACCATTAAGGTTGAAACTTTATGAAAAAAAATTGTATTCTATTAGATGTTGAAAATATGTACATTAAACATTTTGTAACACCTAACATGTTACACACATTCCTTAATAGATACTAATTCAATAAGGCGAGTGTGTAACTGTATATCTCTAAGTGTACATTTCAATAAATTGCTTTCACATTTCAAGAATTCTTTTAGTTTGCTTTTCGATTTACATCTACATTACCAATCCTTATTTTAATCTGCAATCCTTTCATTCATATCACTTCATCATCTTCTTTATTATTATCAATTTCTTTTAAATTCAAGTTTCAATAATTTAAATTCACATTTTACAGTTTCTTTTAAATTGCTTTCAAGTTGATTATTTTTCTTTAATTTTCCAAACTCAATCGTTATTCCTTTTTTCGCCTTAAATTCTTTTTAAGTTCCTGCATTTACATTTCAAGGTTTCATTCATTGTTTGTATGCTTCGTGATTTCCTTGAATCTTTGAAATACATTGTAGATTATCTGCTTTTCATTTAATTTTTCTTTGAATCTACCTTTACATTAGCCATTTCATTTTTTATTTTATCATGTCTAAACTTTCTTTTCGATTTTCATTGCATTCGCTTTAACTTTGCAAATTTATTGCATTCTTGATCAAGTTCTTGCATTGATTTGTTATTTCTTTGCAATTCGATTTTCTTAATATTAAATTGAATAAATGATTTGTTTGTAATTAAGTCCTCGTATATGTTCAATCTCGCAAAGCTGTCTTGTTAATTGCATTCAATTTCTTGATAAATAAATTGAAATTGTTTATTCATATTTGTTGGCAAATCAAGATCTTAGTAAGTAGTATTTTTAATCTGAGTATTTTACATGATAAATATTTTTTTTATATAACTAGAATTTATAATGAATAAATACTTTTGAATATATAAAGGTTAAATTACTTTGTAAGTCTTTGAACTTTTAGGTAATTTTTAATTAGGTCCCTATACTAATTTTTTTTAATTGAGTCCTTAATCTTATAAAAATTTTTAATTGGGTCCTTGGGGTTAACTTGCTGTGAATATTTCGTTAACTTAGATGAAATATTTCCTAATAAGGACTCAATTAAAAAAATAGTATAGGAACCTAATTAAAAATTATCTAAAAGTTTAGGGACTTACTCAGTAGTTTAACCTTATTTTTATATTTTTTATCTTGATTTTGTCTTTGTTTTATTTTAGAAAAAAAGGGAAAAATTATAGAAAGGAGTAGAAAGCATATTTCAATATTCAAATTTTGTTACATTATTATTATGTGGCAAATTATATTTTTGGTCCCCCTATAATTCTCAATTCGTAATTTTGGTCTCCATATCTTTAATTTCGCACTTTTAGTCCTCCAATTTTAAAAATCCTTAATTTTAGATCCCTTATTTTTAATTCTAAGGTCCCCAGGGTTAATTGTTCATTCGTTGACTGTTAATATCTCAACATTGACTATGACGTGACATTAGTTTGTTAAATATTATTTGTCACATAGTCAGTCTAATGCCATATCATAGTTAACGTTGAGACATTAACAGTCAACAGATAAACATTTAACGGTTGAACCAAAATTACTAGATTTTAAAATTTGGGAGACTAAAATCCCAGAATTAAAAATAAATACGAAGAAGTATTTACTGGTTTGGTCGATAACTAATCTCTGCTAGAAAATTTAGCTAATCACTTTAATGAGGTATCTTCTCCCAACCACCTTTTTTTATTCACAAGACTCAAACCCAAGGCTTTATTGGACTAACATAATGTTAGTAAATTAAAGGTTATACTATTGAGTAGGTCCTTGAACTTTTATGTAATTTTTAATTAGATTCTTGTACTATTTTTTTTAATCATTTCCTTAATCTTTTGAATTTTTTTTAATTTGGTCCCTGGAGCAAACGACAATCAAACGGAAGTTAACTCCATGGACACAATTAAAGAAAATTGAAAAGATTAAGGACTCAATTAAAAAAATAGCATACGTACCTAATTAAAAATTGCCTATAAGTTTAGGGATCTATGAAATAATTTAACCAAAAGCAAAATATACGAACATAGAAATAACAAACAAGTATTTTAAGGCGCAAAATAGGGGGGGGGGGGGGGGAACCAAAATGACCATTATAAATACTTTCCACTTTAATCTGATCATTCTTTTGAAGATAATGTTGGGCCCAAAATATACATTATTGAGTTAAAAACAATCCAATAGGATAAGCAAAAGATGAAGCCCAAATCGAATGACCCATCGTTGCTTTACTTCTTTTCTCTACTAGCGTTGACCCCTAATGTGTAAGTGCTAAACAAATTGACAATATTTCACATGAACAAAAATGCCGCCAAGGGCTTGTGAGATGTCCTCAAGACCAACCTTGGTCCCAGGGGCACCATCAAAATACTCACTGTGGAGCTCATTATGCAAAATCGATAGGCGAAGGTCAATGGTTTCCTTTGCGATGACGCTCATCAAGGAACTCGAATGCAATTGCAAGATGATGAACAATAGTGATTCCACTGGGATAAAAAATGATGATGCACACACTTAGTAAACTGCCTATAGTGAACGCAACGATCATTTGTGGTCATTCTGGTGTCTTCAAAAGGACGTCAACGTCTTTTCTCGACTCACTGGGAAACAACCAAGGAACGAAAAATTCAATGGAAATGGTGGTCCTCATAGAGCCATGGTTTACTAGAACCAAACGTAGCAAAACCAAATCCAAAATGTAGAAGAAGTTGATGGAGGAGATGATACGATCTGCATAGATTATGCCAAAATCGATGTGATGTTAATGATGGAAGGCAAATGGATTGTTGGGTAGCAGATTTACTGATTATAGATTTATCATATTAGCCTTCGCCTAAGCCTTGGTGACTAGCTCCTTTGATTTCTTAATTTCTTCTACTACCTTCACTGTTTGATCTTGGTCAAGTCATTGCATCTGATTGTTGAAGAACCACCAGATTCAAAGTTTTCAACAATGTTGGATTCAGATCCAAAAATGGTTATGCAACATGATTGTCAAGGGAGAGGAGAGCATTGTCTTCAAGCTCCAACTGCTTGAAGAGTGAAGAAAACTTTTGCTGAAGTGACCTGTGATGACGAACAAAAGTTGTTCAGTGTTGTACTTGGTGAATCCAATCACAGTAATGGCGGTGATGGATTTTGGTTTTGTGAACAAGAGATGAAGGTTCAGGTTCCATGGCAACGGAAACCTCATGGTATCGCTCTGATACCATGATGGTAATCAGAGGATGAGAAGGATATAGATATAGGCATAAGCCAAGTAAGAGCATACTCAAAAGGTAACATAGTGAATTGATAAAAGATAGTGGAAATGGATTACAAATGCTCCTATTTATAGTTCTTATTGAACTTACCATATGTAACTAACTTCTCAACAAACTAACTAATTTACATATACTCTAATAAGCTCAAAACAGTTCTTATCCTCAAAACATCTTCTCACACTTAAGAAGTTTTACATGACGACACTAATAGTTTACCTTAATTTAATAAATAGTAGAATGTATGGATTATGTTAAGCTAGTGTTTTTTCTTTTTTTCTCTTTTTTTAAAGAAAAGTTGAGTTAAACACCTTTTTTAAAATTCTTGAAAAATTATAATTGAATTTTTACGAAAAAGTAACTTTCTAAAATATGAGTAAAAACTTTTAGAAAAAAATTGATTTCTCTCCGCTCTCACATAGTCTTTCTCCCTTCACTTTGGCTTTCTTGGATAATTTTTTAAGTTAAAAAAAATGAAAGTCACTAAACAATTTCAACTTTACTTTCAAAGTTTTTATTTTAAAATTTAACTTTAAAATAATTTTTAAGTAAAAAATTAGAATGAATACACCCTAAGTAGCTTATAGATGGAACATATATTTAGACGAGGGAGAATGATGTATTATTATTAATACTTTTTTCAGGTGAAAGAAAAAAGTGAATTTCAAAAATTATAGATTTCTTAAGTGGAAAATTATTTGACATGTTAACATCAACGGGACTATGATAATGACACCAATAGTGTACTTAATTTAAAAAAAAAAAAAATTTGAAAGAACGCTTGATATCTTTATAGGGACAAAAACGCATTTAAGACTATTAAAAATTAATAATTAGGCAATTTTTCCAGGAGATCGCTTATTAGGATGGTTCAACATCAAGTTGCAACGTTTGTGGCAAATTAGGTGTAACAGTCAAAATATGGGAGTCAAAAGAACAACCTTAGTTGGATTTGAGTAGAAAAATACATAACATACTTCGAATACGGAAAAAGCTTGACCCACCATACCACAAATTGACCTATAAAAAAAGGATAAAGATAAAAGGCAAAAGTGAAAAAGAAAATGGTAACAATATCATTCTTAACATTACGCTTTAATATACAGTATCTTGTTCTTTTTATATATAAAAAAATAATCTTGTTCTTTAATTAAATATTTTTTTGTTGATTATGATAATTTCATGGATTTCAATCAACTTAGAATTTATTTGCCCTATATCTGGCACTCATATTCCCCTATTCTTTTCATTGGATTCTGTAAACGTAGCATAACAAGAAAAGTACATGTTCGCACAGCAAATAAATAGCTATAACTGAAGAAAGGAATAAAGCAATCACGAGCGGGCGCCCAAGGACGTCGGTGGTGGAATCTTTTGCTAGCCTTTGGCATTTTCCTTTTATGTTTATCAAAATAGAAAATCTCTTTCCTAATTGCAATAGGAAACTGCTTAATTAGCTAGGGAAAATTAAAGTTTCTATGTTCAATTTGAATAGGCCAAAAACATTACTATTTTTGTTTGCTGAGCCAACTAAACTAGGACATAGGACTTTGCTCTAAAGTATCTAAGTAATGCTTTTCAAGTCCCCTTCCAATTGGCATATCACGACTTTGCTACTACATGTATAGCTGTATTCTCCACGCGGTATTAGATTTCTACATAGAGGCGGTTCTAATTTCTAAATCGTTGACTTATGGGGTATATGTATTTTTTTAAAGACTTAAATATGATTTTAGTCAGTTAAATTGGAAGTAAGTTTGTTTTTGGTTCCTTAAATTTAAAATTAATTTTTTTAGTTTCTGTAATTTGAAAAAAAATATGTTTTAATTCTTCTATCTAAATGCAATTAATAAATCTGACACACAAAACTACCGACTAGTATTTCTATTAATGAAAATATCATATCAAACTCAACTGATATTGTACAGTTGACTCAATCTATCCTGTCAATAAGGTTGCAAGTAGTTCTGGGGGATTAAAATAAGTTTTTTTCAAATTAAAAGAACTAAAAAAATTAATTTTAAATTTAAAGACCAAAAACATACTTAACCTAAACAATTGCCTTGAAGGTGTTGGGCGTCCCAACCCATATAAGGAGGTGAAGAAATTTTCTAGGAATCTTTTCTAATTTTTTTTTTGCAATCGTCACGTTTTGCATTTTTGCATTTTTCTCTCTGAGTTTGTTGGTATGTGAGGAAATTAGGGTGGAAAGAGGAAACTCGTTTCTTCAAAGATTTACAGAGTTTTGATTATTCTCATCCCTTTTTTTTTTTTTTATAATTTTTTGACCATCATGTTTATGTCTAGGTAAACATCTTTTTGTAGAGGTTAAGTGAATTTCAATGTAATTTATGAATATCTAATTTAGATCATTAATAAAATTTGATTTTCTTATCTTTGTGCATGTGTTTATTGCTTCTTAAGACTTGATCAATATTATATTATGATGATATTTTATTATTATTTTTTATTGTGAATAAAAATTTGCTCTATAAAATATGCTTTAAGACATAAACTTTATCAATTTAGAGGTGGGTAAGGGCTTAGGCTTGCGGACGGTTTGTTGAACTCGTGAACTAAGCGAGTTAGGACTAACTAAAATGTTGGTCCATTTAAATGCAGGATTATTTTGGTTCGGTTTATTTATCCCACAGGTTTAATGGGTTTGGTTTGCAAGTTAACGGTCTAGCCTGCGGAACAATTATTTTTTTAAAATAGTATTTATTATTATAGTTTTATATTTTATTTACTTAAGACTTTGATGTGTAGATAGAATTATTAAGTATTTGAATAATTAATACTTGGTGTTTAGTATATATTGACATATTTCTTAGTATTTGAATATTTATAATTTCTTGATATATACAAGTTAGAGATATTGAGTAATTTTTTGATTTATTTGATGTTTGAGTGATATAGATGCAATTTTCTTTTAAATTTTACAATTTCATTAATTCATATATATTTTCTTATATTTTTCATTAATTTTATGTTAGATATTTTTAGTTTTTATAAATTTTTTTTATAATTTTTCAGGTTACCAATAATTTTTTTATTTCTTTACAATTTTTCAATTTTTTTTTATATTTTTTTATCATTGGACCGATGAACCAATCTATTAGGTCGCAGGCTAAGTGGGTTGAATGCGGATTAGGCAAATACGTGGTCCATTTAGTAAGCGGGTCAGCCTAGTTCAATCCATTTAAATGCGGACCAAAATGGATCGGGATAGTCTGTATACCCACCTATACCTATAATCCTTTAGGGAAGGTAGGAATGATCATTGGATGCTTATTATCATTTAGGATTTGTACTCCTAATGTTTATTATTTTTTAATTTCACCCCTAAGGAATTAGAGTTCTCAACTAAGAACACAAATTAAGATTTAAAAACATTAGCAAATCTAATAAACAAATTTAGAAATTAAATTGATTTAATGCCCATATTAAAAATTCTAGTTGAAATTGAATGAAACCTAATCCCAATACTTACATCAATTGCATCAAACTTATTTTCTTTATGCTGTTTTCTAAAAGAAAAATCCAAAAACAATTCTTTATTGATTTGTTTAATCTTTAATTATTATTTCTCTCAAGTCTCAACAATTCAAATCAACTCTTACTCTATGGTTCTTATTTATTAGATATGTCTTTGTGAATTGTAAGTCAACCTTCAATTTCTAAAAACAATATTTGAACTTAACCATTGTAATTACTTACAACAATTCACTTGCATTATTTATCTCTTCAAATTTATTTGACTTGACTTCACTTAACTGAGGTTTGAAGTAATTCTCAAGAACTCAAGATTTTAGACAAAAATAATAATTTATTTTTATAATATTAAATTTCTTTTAATTTAATGGATTTCGGTTTAATCCAAAGAATTCACGTTATTGTGAAATATGAAGTTAGTGTTTGTTTGGGTAATACTTCCTACTTATTTTAGTAGTATAGAGAATATTAATTTTCTTTTTTATTTATATTTTTATAAAATTCATAAAACAGATATATTTTTTTAACTTTATACGTAATATTTATATGTTGAGAGATAAGACTAATGCACTGGCAGTTAGTCAAAAAACTTTTTCTTATAATTAAAATTATTTAATGATTTTCTTAATTATTGAGTTGTGTAACAACCTTAAAACAATAAATAAAAAGAATAAAGAAAGTGCTACTAACTATTACGAATGAAGGATGTTTATTACAAAATATAATTAATTAATTAAACGAAAACAAATGGTGAATGCCATTTCAATTTTATCACTTGTGTTAAATAATGACATGGAGAACTTTACCTCTCATAATAGTCATACCAGCTTCAGTTCGAGCAGAATTGTTTTTAGTGGAGAATATCTGTAGCCTCATACCAAAAGAATTAATTTTGAGACCCAAAGGGTTAAGTACTAAACATATCATAATTTGGCCTAAAAAAATTATTGGTGATCCGAATTTACATTCTTAATGATATTCAAACAAATATTTGATTGGTTAATAAGTTGAAATAGTGAAATTTACTTAAACACTATCTGTAAACATTTTTTTTTTTAAATGCATGGTGATAGAATGTTTGAATTTAAAATCTTACAAATTAAAATACTCTTGCAATTATCAATATTTAGAGTTTTAACTTTTTACACTTATAAACATGCTTTCTTTTTAAAAGTTTATAGTTATATTAGTTTATAGGGATCTAAGCGGATCGGTCAACTGTAAATCTGGTCATTTGACCTAATAGCAAATGATGGATTAGACCAAATAAACATTTCTTATAAAGGCAAGTCAAACTCAATTTATGTCAAATTGAGTCTTCATTTGAAAATTTTCAAAATAGGTTTAATTCAACAAATACATTTTTTTTATTTTCAAATAATGTTTTATATAATTTCAAATATTTTTTTAAATATAAATAATCTAACTTGATAATTCAACCAAATCAATCCAAATTTATTCAGATTGATTTAGTTTGGATTAATGAAAGAAATTCAAACCAAACACTTTCAATTAATTTTGATTAATTTTTAACTCATCTTAATTATATATATATATATATATCCTTATTAAGTTTTCTTAAATTTGTACAAAATCAGGTGAATCTTTTTATATATTTTACATGCAATTGAAAGTGATTCAAGGTGAACCCATATAAGAGGTTCAAACTTGTACTCTTAAATTTCTTTGATGGATTATTTCTTTACTTGTGGCTAAGCATGATGAACAGAGGTTATGACATCAACAAGGACATCGCCACTTAAGTTTGTAATGGATTAAGTAGAGTAACAAACTAACAATATATTAGAATGGAGAATTTGACTCCTCTAAAGTGAGTAATGATAAAGTAATTCCAGTCTTTAATGAAAAATTTAATGGTTGATATTGTAACATGTTTATGATTTTTTTATGTATATGTGTGTAATATCAATTATTGATTTTCTTACCAATTGTTGAGATTACTTATTTTATCCTTTAAGCTGAGCCACTCATTTTAGACAAGTGGAATCTTCAAATGGAGAAGCTACTTGACTGTGCAAGAAGATTTGGTATTTATAGGTGTAGGATGTTGATGAGGTACAAAAGAAGTCGCTAGTGTGTTGCCTTATCCCAACAGTAAAATGTGGGGATCCCTTATATGCTTGCAAGTTTGGCTTTAGATTCATGATCATGGTTGATTCTATTAGTTCTTAGGACGCATAATGTGATAGAAAATATAAAGATGATGCAAATGATGTAGTAAGATGTGTCCAAACCATTTTAACTATCTTATATTAAGGTTGAGTTTGATCAAAGGCCTTTAGATGAACTATAACATCCTAATCACTATCGGAATGTACTAATGATGACAATATTTTATAGTGATGCACATATCAACTAAGTACATTTCAACTGATCAATTACTCAACATATTAAATATGCATAAGTCAGAATAATAACTTACGATTTTGGAGAGTCAAACCATCAAAATTAGACTTCTAGAGGCAATTCCTGAAAAGTAAGTTTATAAACTAGATGTTTGGTAGAATTCCTCTAATTTTACTTTTACAAATTAACGATAGTGATTGGTTCAAGAAGAACATAAACAATAAACCAGAGTGCCAATTCCCTCTTTTGCCTCCCTCATTGTTTTCTTTTCTCTTCTTAACTTACCACTTTCTGTTTCATGTGAAAATAAAGATGCGAAAAAACGTACTAATGTACTCTATTAAGTTGCAAATATATATATCTTTTCATAAGAGGGGTTTCAGCTGTAATTCACAATACATAAGAAAAGTGATGACGAGGTCGGTGTTGCGTGTTGACAAAGGAGAAGTGACAGAATAAACATGACAATAATTAAACCAAGTCAATAACATTACCCATCTTTTATTTTATTTCCTATTTTTTATGCTTTGTTATTCCCTTCTTTCTTCCAATTTATTATAATTAATACAAAATTGTATTGGAAACAGCATGTTTTGAGGAACACAAACAAAAAGTACGGGGCGGAAGAGCAGAATACAATGAAGCCATGTCTGTCTCAAAATTCAAGAAGAAAGAATTGTTAAAGGGAAGAGGTTGTTCATGGATGTCAGTGTCGTTAATATTAAAATTAAATTTAGAATGAGAAAAGTGACATGGGCAGCATAGCAAGCAGCACCGTCAGGGAAAAGATTAATTAACAAATGTAGGAACGTGACTACGTTAAGGCACTGTGTCTCATCCTCGTATATGCTATTATTAGACACTGGTGTTGTTAGTGCTGAGGTTGTATCCATCCATGATGTTCGCGCTTATTTTTCTGTCCTACGTTTAATATTTAAAGAAAACAGAGTATCTACTGACTATACTGTCATTTAATTACAAATCATCATTTATTGTAAGTTTATTGACTTTTATAATAAATATTTTAAAAGTTATATCAACTGTAATTTTTGATTGGTTAATAATGTAAAACTTTTTATACTGACAATGTATAACCATTAAAGTTTCTAATATTTAATAATCTGTAAGATTCCTGCATATACCAAACTAATCTAATTGAAATATACTAATAATATAATTTTTTTGTATTATTATCTATAAATTGTTATATATGATAAAAATTTTAATATTTTAACAATTTTTTAAAGTCATATTTAAAATAATTTTTTACTTCTTTAACAGTATAAAAATTTTTATGCTAACAATGTATGAAAACTAAACTAATTTACTTTTTTTTTTTACGTACAATAGGTTATATTTATATTAGAACTGTCAAAATGGGCCTGGTCCAATAGGCCGGCTCACTCAGCCCACAAAAAAGGCATGGTTGGACTCAAAAAAATGTAGCCTAAAAGAAACTGGACCATTTTGGCTCAGCCTGTTTGGCTCAGCGGGCCAACTGGGTATAGGTTAGGTTGACCTAGTATGTGTGTGTGTGTGTGTGTGTGTATAAATTAAATAGAAAATATTAATATACTTAAAAAATTAAAAAACAAAGGGTCACACACGTTTGTAAAAAAGAAAGGCTAACATGAGTACTTCATTTTGTAAATAAAATTCGTTTAAAGATATATTTTTAATAAGACTATTGAGTAATTAAGTCAATTACATATGAATAAAAATGTTCGTTTATGTTAGAAAGTATATAAAATTTAATTTAAATATTTAATATAATTTAAATAATTTAATTTTATATAATTTTTGGAAAAAAATAATAATAATTAAAATAGATAACAATGTTAATAGGTCCAAAAAAATTTGGGCCAAATTGGCCTGCATAAAGCTAGGTTGACAAAAAAAAGAGGCCCGAACATAAACCGGCTTGGCTCGGCACGCTAAAGAGCAATGGCCTAGGTGGGCCGGGTTAGCTCGCCCAATTTGACAGCTTTAATTTATATTTCATTACTTTTTTTTTACAATTGTTTGAGCAATGAACTACTAAAAAGCTCTGGCATGATGGTACAGTGGTGATGAGAGGGAGGTGGCTACTTGCAAACACTTCAACATTCAAGTCAAGGGGAGAATGAGGATAGTGTAAGCAAAAGGATGGGATCTGAGTCATACCTGGGGCGTAAGGCCCTTATATACTGTGGTTTTGGCGAGAAAATCTATTATATGACGTGGAAGTTGGTTATATTGTTGTGGACAACGTGACTCGATGTTAATCAAGTCGAGCAATGGTTGACACTTTGGTTTAGTTCGATGCCTATCCGCTAGTGGTCAGCTCAATAGTCATGGTGGTAGGCTAGACGCTCAGATATACTCCAAAATAGTTGTCCCCAAGCCGATATCTTGTTGAAGCATGATGTCGACTTTAATGTGGTGTCAAGCCGAGCAGATTATTTACTACTTGCCCCTAACTGTCCTGCTCGGTGTATGCTAGTTCCTTGCTGCACGTGTCCTCTGAATTTTATTAGTCGTTTTGTCATGCATCTCATGTTATGTCATGTTGTATGTTCTTGCTTATTACGAGGGCTTGAGGGGTGCAACCTTTTGCGTTTCAAATCCCTAAGCTCTCTTCAATATCCGTAAGACAATGATGAGGTAATAAATGTTGTCGCTTATGCTAAGTTTATGAGGCTCTTAATAGAGGTTAATATCACCCTTCTTACTTTTCTATCTCCTTACTTGTTGCCCAGTTATTTTCGGCAAACGAGTCGAGCCTTCTCTTCATCTTCTTCATCCTCTCCTTACCATATCAGGTACCCTTCTCTTATTGATGGAAGTGTTTCACCTACTCCAATTCAGTGTTCCGGCAGAACTCTGCTTAGGCTAAGCATCGTGGTGGTAAGCAATAGCCTTTTGTCGTCGCATGAGGGACTTCACCACCGAATAGGGTTTGTCCCAACCTTTAGGGTGACTCTGAGCGAAGTAATAGCCACTTCGACGAGAGGGGAACTTGTCCTTGCTGCACTAGTGGATTCGTTTAGAGTAATCACTTCACGAGCTATGCCAAGGGCGCCTGCTTGAGCTACTAGGCTGTCTAAGCATCGTAAGGAGATGATGGCTAGAACAACCTCCTCCTCTTACCGAGGAAAGGTCGTTCAAACACCTTTGTTTATATGCCTCAACTTTTGAAGGTAGAGCCTCTTCCTCTGAGGATAAGCCGAGCTCTCATAAGGCTAATGACTCTAGTGGTGCCTCGAAGAGGGGTTTGAGCCCTTTTAGTGTTGGTGCGTTACCGATTGAACCAGTGAAATGAAGGCGATAGTTGTTCGTTGACGATGCTTACTACGATTCCTCGAAAAAGAAAGAAGACTAGAAGGGTTCGATTGTCAAGAAGGGGCCAGTTTCTCAAGAGAGGGTTGTCCCCAAAGAATTGATTTGGACTATCCAAGCTCAGCTAAAAGCGATCGTGATGTCATGGGATTATGATACTGCCTTGGAAGTTGCATAAGCCAGCTATGAATGTCCCAATTATTCCAACGAACAAAATCTTGAGGAAGTAGCTGAAAGAATGCAGGTTGGGATCGACCAACTTTATAGATATTGCCAAAGGTTGAAAGAGGTCGAGGCTCCTAACAGTTGGGAACTTGTTGTCGAGACCATCAAGGTCGATGAGTGATATCAGGGTGTCACTCTCCCAATTATTGACGCGTGTGTTCTTTTGGGCATGGAAATGGGGAAAACTATACACAATATTGAGAAAGCTCCCGAGAACGTCATCATTCCTCCCAATCTTTATGTCCCGGACTGGGTAGACTTGGAGATTTGAGGAGCAAGGTCTTAATTAAGCCAGGCTGTGGTGGACAACTTCTGCCACTAGGTGCCTCCTAGAAGGATAGGGGATATCTACGACTTGCAGTCAAGTGTTCCTAGAGAAAATCACAGGGTCTGCTCTCAGTGGCCATCTAAAAGAGATCCAAAAAGACATTTTGGGACTTTATTCCTGTTTACATTGTTATGTTTAAGGATTTAGGGGTAAGGTTGCCTTTTTTAGACTTTAAGATTGGTGTGCTGGGTCACCTTGATGTATGCCCTTCCTAACTTCATTCCAATGGATGGGCTTTTATGATGGCATTTCAAAAATTATGCTCTTTCGTAAAAGTGCAGAGCACTATTAATCTTTTTTGCCATCTCTTCCAGCCTTTGCGCATTTAGGGCAAAGGCGGGTGGTTGGCGTTGTCCTTAAAATACAAAGATTATAAGGACAAATACTTCTTTGTCTGACTGATTAATGTTTCTCAGTCATTCATTTACAATTATCGAAAGGGTGCTGATGGGTCTTTAATGAGATCTCGCAAGTTCCCTTTTTATTGGACTTTGGACCACTTTGTAGAAGGTGAGGAAAAATATTTTCCCTCTAATTATGTTGTCCTTGAGGAGGACTTGACTAATAATGAGCGATTGACAAATGAGATCTTAATGGGTCTAGTTAAGCCGGGGGCACCCATCCCAAGCTCGCTAATTATAAAGTCGATCTGTCTTGTCGACTTGGGGTTGTATATAGGTAGGTGTTGTATTCTTGTCTTCCTCCTTCCCCCCCTCCCCCTTTTTAATCAATTCTCTCTCATTTTGCAGATATGGATAAACTTGCTCGCTATGCTAAGAAGAAGGGGCAAGCTTCCCAAGGTGCTTCAATCAAAGTTGATAGTGGCTAAGTTGGTGCAAGTGGTAAGGCCTTCGCTTCTCCTCCAAAGAAAAAACAAAAGGTGGAAAAGCCTTGTGTGGTCGCTACCAACACTAGTTCTCACTTTTCAGTTCTTATATAGTTGGTGACCATGGATGTGTCTAGTATGATTTACAAGTTGAAGTTAGTTGATGTAGCCTCTGAGAAAGCTTTGTTGGAGAAGATCGGGAAAGAGATTGTATAGTTTGGCTACCCAGGTCTACTTCCTTGTTGAACAAATCTCTGCTCTTCAGGGACATTACAATTTGAAGGACATGGTCGGAGGTCAAACTGCCTTTGATGTCCTCATTGAAAAAGACACTATCATCAAAGATCTGACTGCAAAGCTCCAAGAGGCATAGAGCATTTTTGAGGCTCGATAAGAAGAATGGTCACAAGAGAGAGTGAATGTGTCCGGTCGTATTCAAGAGCTATCCATGAAAAGGATGAACTAAATCAAGATAGGGATGCTTAGCGGGCAAACTACAAGAAACTGGATGCCCACTAGATGGTGGGAATGGATGAAGCTTTCTAGAACGACCTCAACCACGTGCAGTACCTTAATTTGGACACTCCCTTGAATCATGAGGGAATCAACCACCTTTGCTGTGTTATTGAGGGGGGTTTAGGAGACTTGGAGTACTGAGCTGAAAAGTTTTGTTCCTTCTTGCCCGGTCGAGGCTGTTAACTTGGATGCCGCATATGCTAGAATGACACAATGGTCAAAACAGATGGTCTCAAGGTTGACTATACAAATAATGCAGACAGTTAAAATGCAAGCGAGCCTTGAACATCAATTCGAGGGTCTGAACACCAATGACTACCTCAACACTCCTCAACATTAGTGATTTAGGTGCTCGAATGCATTTTCCTTTTTTATTTTAATGGACTTCATGTAATGCCTATGCTTTCTTTCCTATAATGTCCTTGCCTTTTCTTTAATGAAGTGACATTATTATTATTGTCAAATGAGTTGCCCACTTGGGACTGTTGTGATTATGCCTATTGATTCGGTCATCGTAGGGTTATGACCTCGGCGTTATGCGACCAGTTTTATTGTTAACTTATGACCTCCTAGTTAGGGTATATTTGTCGGGTTACGACCTCGACTTCGAATCTTCCATGGTCAGGCTAGAGCCTTGACTTTTTGCTTTGACCTTGCCCTGGTCGGTCATGACCGATCACATGACAGATCTATCACTCAATTCGATGGTTGTTTACTTTGGCGTTGGACCAAGTTGGTGACCATTTTATGGTCACAACCTCCTAAAGACATGTTTAATAAACAAGAAAAATTGACAAGGAAAAGCTCGCTTTATTGATAATCAAAAACCGTTAGTACATAATATTGAAAAAAAGAGCATAAACCACAATTAACCGCTCTAACTATCGTATTTTCGAAGGTTTTCAACGTTTTAGGTTTGTGGGATTGGCGTCTCGAGAAGGGTTTCCAACTGGTAAGCTCCTGAGCTTGTTCTCATAGTGACTCTATATGGACTTTCCTAATTTTCAGTGAGTTTCCTTGAGCAGCATTCTTCCTTTCAACATCGGCTCTTCGTAGGACCAAATCACCGACCTCAAACATGCGAGGATCACCTTCTGATTGAAGTTAGAGGCAATACATCACTTAAGACCAGTATCTTTGATTGTAGCTACCTCTTTTCTCTCCTTGGCCAAATCAAACTCTTCTCGCAATGACATATCATTCAACATCTGCCATAGTTGGCCACCTAGTCTTATGGTTCTCCAATCTACATGGGGATGACGACCTCCAAACCAAAGGTGAGGTAGAAAGAGGATTCACCGGTAGTAGAGTGTGGTGTAGTGTGATAGGCCCATAAGATGTGTGAAAGTTACTCGACCTAGTTTTCTTTAGCCATGACAAGTCGTCACTTCAATCTTCGAAGGATTACTTAGTTTGTTGCTTTGGCTTAGGCATTGGTTTGGGGGTGCTCGACTAATGAAAAGTGCTGCTTGACATGTAAGCCTCTCAGGAACTCTTAGAAGTGCCAATCAGGGAACTACGTACCATTATCTGTGGTGACGACATCGATATACCAAATCGACAACTGATTTGTTGGTATACAAACTTTACCACATTCTTTGCCGTAATCTTCACCAGTGGCTTTGCCTTAATTCATTTAGTGAAGTAGTCCACCCTAACAACAAGGTACTTGATTTGGCTAGGTGTTAAAGGAAAAGGTCCCAAGATATCAAGGCCCCACCATGCAAATGGCCATGGCGTAGATATGAAGCTGAGCATATCTGCATGGTCGTGGTGATGGTCGGTGCACTTCTAATATCTATTGCACTTCTTCACATATTGAGCGGTGTTGGCCTCCATCTTCTGCTAGTAATAACCTGCTTAAAGAGCCTTCTTTGTGAGAACCCTGCCTCTAAGGTGCTGACTACAACTTCCCTCATTGATCTCGACTAGGACATAATCCGCTTCTACTTGTCTTAAGCATTTGAGCAGAGGATGATAAAATCCCCAGCGATACAGCACGCCTCCCACCAAGCAAAAATAAGTTGAGGACCTCTCCAAAGCATCCCACAAATAGAGAATGATTAGAGTCATCTAAGTTGCAGCAACAATCAATGCAAAGGCGGCTTCTCCACCTTCACTTCTTGGTTGAAACGAGAAATATAGTCTCTAAGAGGCTCCTCAAGACCTTGGTAGATCCTTTTGAGGTTGGCTTCTGTTTTTGGCCTTGCCCTGTTGGTGGCAAAGGCAAAATAGAATTTCTCTCTCAGGTCGGCCCAAGAGTCGAGTGAGTGTATGGGGAGAAACTAGAACCACTTCATTGTTGATTGCTTCAGCAACAACGGGAAAGCTCGGCACATAAGCAGTCTTGTGGCTCCTTTGTAGGAAAGAGCCAATTCAAAGGCAGTGATGTGATTGTCAAGATCTTCGATGCCATCATATAGCTCCATGGCTAGAAGCTGCTGGAGCTGCTTCGGTACCTGTAAACTCATAATCTGGTCAGAAAAGGGCAAGGTGAAGGGAATTACCTCGTTGTCGAGCTGCTCGATGACGATTTTATCATGGCATGGAGCAGAGTGTGGGAACTGTTGAGGCTGCAAATTCCTTGCCATGGTTGGCAATGGGGCCAAAGAACTGTGGTGGTGACCTAGTTACAATACTGACGCCTCAGAGTGGCTAAGTAGTCCCTGGGTGGCGTTCAAAACAAAGCGCACTCAATCATGCTTTGCACCAAGTTTGTCGATGAGACAATGTTGTTCCTTCAGCGTGAGCTGCTACTACTGGATCAAAATCGCGATGTCAGTAGTGGACACCACTGGCTAGGTCGTGGTGGGAGCAGGTTTGGTGGTGAGATGGACTGTTGCGACAGCTAGTGCTCCAATCATGAGGACAAGTACTAGCATAGGGATAGAAACGAGTGCAGGCAATTGTAGCTTTGGATTCATAGATGTCGTGGACACCTTTTCCCAATCGTGAGGATCGTGATGCTGAATTAGCAGGAGAACCATTAAGTTGTGAAGCGAAACTATAGGTGCTTTGCGATTGCGTACACTCACCATATCCTAAGGATATGATAGAAGGGAAGCGAAGGTCCCCACAGATAGCGCCAATGTTCGAGCAACGAACCACTGAAAAGCTCCGACACAATGGTATGGTGGTAACAAGAGGGTGGTGGCCACTTGCAAACACTCTGACGCTCAAGTCAGGGGGAGAATGAGGAGAGTGTAAGCAAAAGGATGAGATTTGAGTCATACCTAGGCCGTAAGGCCCTTATATACTATGGTTTTGGCGGGAAAATCCATTATCTAATGTGGAAGTTGGTTTCGTTGTCATGGACAATAAGACTCGATGTTACTAATGCCGACTCGTTGAGCAATGGTTGACGCTTTGGTCGGACCCGATGCCCATCCATCGGTGGTCGGCCTAATAATCATGTTGGTAAGCCTAACGCTCGAATATACTCCAAAACAGCAATCATGATTTTCTTGAAATGCTCCTGGGTCATATGCTCAACGAATATTTCATCGTCTTTTTTTCTTCAGCCAAAAAAATTTCATATTGGTTTCTACGAAACAATTTCATCTCCTTTTTAAATATCATTTAAAGTTAAGTTGTCTAAATAATACGGATTATTATTAGTTGATTGAATAATAATGGTTGATTAAGTATACTATTAAAAATTTAAAGTATTTTATAAATTTTCATAATGTTCCTTATTAATAAACATAATTTACATAACTAATGTAAAAATATTATGTGATGTATGGAAATTAATAATCTTAAACCAACTTTACCACATTTCTCTTATAAACCTCTAATAATGAACATTAATCAGGTTTCACTTAATTTTCTATTTGGTGTCGGCAGTGAACTCGGTTTGAAACTTGAGTTGTGTCAAGTGTCAACTTTTGCGGGCTTGCCATCACGTAGATCCAATCTAATTTTGTCTTAGGATGACTGATTATTATTATTTATTTGCATGCTTTATGATTTCTTCCAAACCGGCAAACCGCACATCCCACTTGCCCAATTTCCGTATACTAATTTCCTTTCACATATCCTTACCTTATCAGCAAATTATATGCAACTTATCTTAAAAAAATGATATAATTGAGAAGTGAATTAATGAAATTAAAAAAATCTAAACACTTGACACTTATAAATAATGAAGGTAATTTTTTTTTTTATAAATTATAGGTGATATAAATTTTACTTACACTTATTTCAAGTGGAAATTTTAACATCTCGTTAGCAATTCTAACAGGCAACATGAATCACCACAATCAACTGAGCAGAAAACCAAACTGGTCCAAGTTTTTTCTCTCTATCTCTCTCTTTTATCTCTCTATCTTTTATTATTATTTTTCCACTTGCGACGCATTGGTTTTTTTCAATCTTCTGAAGCATTTTAAAAATGGAGGTTTTCGCTAAGTTTTGTCGCGACAAAGTCCTCACTTTCTTTCTTTCATTATTTTTTTATTTGTGCCTTATAAATAATTTTATTGCAAATATATCGATTCTTGAATTTTAGTTTTGTTTTGAGTTTCTTCAATTTGTCTTCTGACGCTTTTAAAGTTGGTGTGACGAATTGTAACAGGAATAAAGAAAATAGTGCCGTTTGGAGTAAAACCAAATCAAAACTGTTATAGTGTTCGGTCTTCACCGTGCGAGTTGCATGCTTTGACCTTGGTTCCTTGCGGAATGGTAAGACCTTCGAATCTATTGGCAAATTAAACTATTAATCATGGGGGTGTCCTAAAGCAGGGAATTGGCTATTGACACTTTAATGTGTGTTTAGTTTATTTTTTAAATGACATATATTTTTACTAATAATTACAAAAATATTATTTTATTATTTATTAATATATAATCATCTTTCGTTTCTTGTACCCCCATATTTTTGATGTTTAGATTTGTACAAGTGTTATGGTGGTCTCATTTTTTGTTGCAAGTGACATTGATTATATATAAACGTCTAAAGTTTGTATTCCTGGCATATTGATTTTCTTCTTGGTTAATAAATATATATATTCTTGGCCAAAAAAGAATATAGCATATATGAATTTTCATGGGGTTCAAGAAAATTAGGTATTTTTAAAAAAAAAACTCAAGCAGACAAAAATAAGGTTAAATTAATCAGTAGGTCACTTAATTGTTTGAAAATTTTTAATTTGGTCCTTGAATTAAAAAAAATTGTAATTGAATTATTGATTTTGTCAAATTTTTGTAATTAGGTATCTAAAGTCTTTAAAACCGTTATAAATTGTCATTTTCTAGCGGTTTAAGCAATCATAAACTAACATCAAGGACCTAATTACAAAAAATTTATAAAATTAAGGACCTAATTACAATATTTATTTTAGTTTGGGGCCTAATTAAAAATTTTCAAATAGTTTAGGGATGTACAGATTAATTTAACCAAAAAATAATTGTGATATACTTAAGTTGATTTAAGATTTTGTTAAAGATAAAATATATTTTATGCCAACTTTTAAATATGTAATGGAAATATATTACAGTGGTCGTTATCATGACAAGCATGAAGCATGGCTTGGTTTTCTGAATTTTTAATAATGACCCTAGCTCTAGGAAATGAACAACTATACATATTTCTTGTGGTTTCCGCTATATTCACATACTAATCATGATTTAGATCCCAATTCGATTTCTAACTCTATTATTAACCTAATGAACATGCATCTACCGTTTCGAAGACATATTTGGTAGCTTATAAAATGAGCAAGCAAGATAATAAATACTTGATGGCAAAAGTTTCTTAAAGTGAAATTTATTTTTACAAAATACTTTATTAAGGTTTAGAAAATGAATTGCAATTTTAATTTTTGGGGGGAATAGAAGATGAATTGCAATAATGTTTAAATATAAGGAAGCCAATTAACTTAATTGACACTATTTTTGCTTTTAATCTATTCAATAAGTTAAAAAAATATAGATATTTATTTGTCCATTTAAAAAGTTGATTATATTTTTTTGGTAGTGATCACAAGTATCCTCCATTAGAGGCAATGCTGCTTGAACTGGATAAGATCACTATGGGCGACAAAACTCTCCTTTCGAGTATTTAAAAATTGATTATATTAATTTTTATTTACTGCCAATGTAAAAAATTTTATACCGTCAAAAAAGTAAAAGTTATCTTAAGTATAACTTTTAATATAATTATTATATAAATCAATAAACTCGTGATAATATGTGATTAGATGACAATATAAAATTTTTTATACTATGAATGTATTCTAATTAAATTCACTATATCCTCATATCACATAATAGCTCTCAAATAATATTGAATTGTTACTCTACTATTAAGGAGATACTATATTAGAGTAAAACCAACAATAGAGTATAACAAGAAATTTAAAAATAATTTTGCGATAGATAAAGATATTGATTGTATTTCTCTCTCTCTCTCTCTCTCTCTCTCTCTATATATATATATATATATATATATATATATATATATATATATATATATATATATAATACTAATTTAAGTAGACGAATAAAACGAAAGAAAGAAAATAAAATTCCTTTATAAATAAATATAAGGACTTGAGAAATTCAATTCAAACTTACACTTTTTTCACTAGGTGTGTGTTCTTAAGCAATGTGATAAAATCACATTTAGAAGTTTTCTAGATGAATTACTTATCACACACACACAATTAAAACTGGAAACATAGGGAGAAGTGAACAACATTCCTTAAAGATCACACTTGAATTACAAAAGCAACATAGTATTATATTGCGTAGACTTGATTTCCAGCACAACAACAAAACCCTTCATTATAAGTCTCTTGGGTTATGGGGCATTGTTTATGAAGCCTTTGTATCTGTCCAATCAAGTGCTATTATATGGCCGATAAAATTCACTCCACTTTCAATAACATAGTTTGGTAGAGGGATAAAAGAAGCGGAGGAAAGAGCATGAGCATGAGCATGAGCATGAGCATGAGCATGGTTCTTTTAGCCAACGAGAAATACTAAAAATAACACAAAATGTACATGTATAATGTTGTCATCAAAATCACCGCCTTAACATAAAGTTTTCCATGAATCATACCCCTCGTGACTGCATAGGTTCGAGTGAGACATCAGTCATCGTCCATGCAAAACCACAACCATAGGTACGGCATTCAAATTAGCTTCATTATTTTTCCCATAAAATATGAACGATTCTGTAAGTCCGTACAATCAAAAGATTCACGACTTTTGTTATAAAAAAAAAAAAAAAAGGTCATGACTTTTTATTTGCATACAGGAAGCAAACCACTACGGAGGTGGCCCTATAAATGTTTTTATTTCTTATATTCTTTAAATATTATTTATTATTAAATGAATTATATACAAATATTGTTAAATAATATCAATCTATTTTTATAAATTTAATTTAAATTTATTCACATTATAATTTTTTTAATAATTACTATATACAAAAATTTTCTAGAAATGATTTTTAATTAGTTTATAATTTTAAAATTTTACATTAACAATGTATGATAATATAACTTTGTTTTTAATTGATAAAATTCACGTAAAATTTAATTAATAACAAAAATTAATTAATAAAAATATTTTAAGTAATAGGATATTAACATTTCTTATCACGCTAATCATAAAATATCTTTTTCTTTACCACAAATTTAGTTGGGAGCGGTCAGCTTCGACATATTTGATGTAGTCAATAAATTGTATATCATCCAATCTTCATCAAATGATTTTTTTTTAGTTGGATCAAATGACTTAGAATGAACTGATTTATACATTTTCTACGCATGATCTAACGCGACTCACTTTGAACCGTTGAATGGAAATTAAAAGACACATAATTTACGGACTATACCAAACGCACCAAAATTCTCTACTTGCAATCAGATCTACTGGCGAAAGTGCTTAAATAACTCATTGTCCTCCTGTAATTTCAGATTCAGGGTCAACACGGAATAATTATACGGCAATTAATAATTCTGTTCACAGACAGTACTATAAAAAACAGTAACTTTTATTACATGGTGACTTTTAATGTTTTCTTTGTTTGTCACTATTAATTATTAATTATTATATGGTGGAAGGAGAGAAGGAAGAAGAAAGTGGAAGGAAAAAACTGGGGACAGCGAGGCACATGGCGAGCAAATAGTTATATAAATGGTTGATCTATGTTTAGTTCAGCCTCACACCCAAATCTGACTTATTGGATTGTCCTTTCAACCTTGGCCTTTCACTTCCTCTTCCTCTTTCACTCACGCTCCCGTTGGATGCCAGTGTTTTAGGCAACACCCCTTTTACCCCTTCACATTCTTTCAACCAGACACGGAGCCAGAACCCAGAAGCCAGAGTCAGAGAGAAACAGAGTAAAACGGTATACACACACACCCCTCTCATTCTATTTTTTTTTCCCCTTTCTTTCCTTATCTTATCTGTTATCTTTTCCACTTGCTCTCTTCTATCTTCTTCTTCTTTCCTTCTTCCAGATCTCTTTGGATTTGAATGTCATACTCTATTGTCTCTGTTTTTTTGGTTTCTGTTTGGTATATTTAGATGTCATAACGCTTGTTGTGGTGAATGTGGCGTGTTTGTTTTGTGTGTTATCTTCCAAGCTTCTTTCTCTTCTCAGTTTATAATTAAACTCGACAATCATGTGATCCAGGTAGCCGACCTTAAGATAAGAATTTTGTTATTGTTATATTTTTTGTAATTGTAGAGGCAATTCTGCCCGTGCAAGATAGGATTATTATGGGCGAAAAAACTCTCCCTATGGGTATTTAAGGCAGATGCATATCAAGAACTCGAATTTGATTAGTGATTAAGCTGGAACAACATGTGGCATTTGATCCACACGGTCATTGGTTGTTATTGTTATATAATCAAACTCGAGATGGGGTTCTTAGATTTTTGAAATTTTTTTTTTTTTTTTAAATGAATTCTTCTATGCTTTCTCGAGCTGGGAAATCAGCAAACCGTGTTTGTGTTGGAGATGGTCTTGTCTTTGTTTCTTTTCGGTTGTCACACTTGCGTGGGCATTGGTGGATGTAACTTCAGACAGAACACAGTGGATCGGGAATCACTGACACATGCATGATGGGAGCTTTTCGTACGTGTGAAGAAATGTTCACATTGGTGGCTTTTCCTTTTACGTAGAAGGGAATATGGCACAGCATGGTGCGAGATCCAGCGCTTCCTCATGCCCCCTATCGTTTGGGAAGGGGTCCTCACAAGGACGGCTGGAACCGATTATTGTTGGGCCCCAATGTCATGTGAATATCTTAAAGGCAATGTGACATGGAATGGAAAGTAACTAGTGTCGGTAGCAGTATCAGATTTCGTGTATTTACGCACCTTAACTTTGCCCCATGTCGTTTTAATGCTCGGTGACTGGAGTATTGACCAGCTGGAACAATCATCAATCTCCTTTTCTTCTTTGCCATTTTTTTTTATTTTCCAAAATTGGATCTGTCATGGGAATTTGTGCCTTGCTTCTCAGGTCAGGTTGATCTGATTATTTTTTTTTTTTTTTTGGGGGTGGCGGTGGTTTTAGTGCTGTTATGAGTGTTCTAGTTGCAGTTAATCAACCTTTGTTTGTTGTCTTTTTTTGGTTATTGATTTTTTGGATCATGTTGCTTTTGTCAGTGGTGTGATCTGAATTGTTGTGGCCTTCCTTCTTTGGCTCCTCTAGTTAGATGGTGGAATTTGAACTTAAAGGGTATGGCAATTCAGATCAAGTGGTTTTACCAAATTGAATGAGGCCATGATTCTAGAAGTTGGTTTTTTGTTTGAATTCTTATTATAGGGGTGGTTAGAGTGGCTTTTGTAAGTTCCGGGTTTCCTTTTTCTTCAATCACCTATGATTGAAGAATGATGATTCCTGACACTTTGGTTTTCAAATAAAAAAAAAATGTATATATGAGTAGGTGGAGGAAGTGGCATAGTTGCATTGCACTGAAGTTTTATGTTACATTTCTGCAGATAGTGGAATATTTGTTGGATCATGAAGCATAAAGATGGGAAACCAATCAACCAGCCAAACAAGAACCGGGCTGTGACTTTGGCAGTCACTCTTATTGCTCTATGTGGTTTTTCCTTTTATCTGGGAGGAATCTTCTGTTCTGGGAAGGATGGGGTTGTGGTCAATACCATTCAGAAGACCCTTGAATCTCCTAAGCAATCCTCAGGTTCTCTGCAAATTAAGCCCATCAGTTTCCCTGAATGCGGCATGGACTATCAAGACTACACCCCATGCACAGATCCAAAGGTATTAAACGGTAGTCATTTGCTGATGCTGTAGGATTTGTAAAAAAATGTTTCATTGCTGATTGAGCATGCATAATTTTACAGAGATGGAGAAAGTATGGCACGTATCGGCTTACTTTGTTAGAACGCCATTGCCCTCCAATTTTTGAGAGGAAAGAATGCTTGGTTCCTCCCCCAGATGGATACAAGCCTCCAATCAGATGGCCAAAGAGTAGAGATGAAAGTTGGTACAGGTATGATATCATATGCTTTATGAGTTAAATAACAAAAGGTTGGATTGATTTAACTCATTTAAGTAGCCTGCTACTGCTATCTATATTGTCCACTTCTTCAATTTTTCTGTTATACTAATGTCAGGAATGTGCCGTATGACTGGATCAACACGCAGAAGTCTAATCAGCATTGGTTGAGAAAGGAAGGGGATAAATTCCTATTTCCAGGGGGGGTACTATGTTCCCCAATGGTGTTGGTGAATATGTTGATTTGATGCAAGATCTAATCCCAGAAATGAAAGATGGGACCGTACGAACTGCAATTGATACTGGTTGTGGGGTGAGTTTTACTTATATCTTCTTTTTTTGAGGTATTTATTTTATTTAGCCAATGGCAATGCAAAATTGCAATTCTCAACACTCCTTAAATAGTTCAGTCACACCTTCTGTTTTCTGACTCCTATGTGACTGTATTTAAAATACTG
Organism: Spatholobus suberectus; assembly: GCA_004329165.1. NCBI lineage: Eukaryota > Viridiplantae > Streptophyta > Magnoliopsida > Fabales > Fabaceae > Spatholobus > Spatholobus suberectus. The sequence goes on along the minus strand of CM014730.1, from coordinate 74,050,109 downwards.
TTTAATTTCAGTTAGAAATTTCTATCATGTGATAGACAAGGAGTACATCAATTAATCCACTTAACTCTGATTTGTTATAGGTTGCTAGCTGGGGTGGTGACTTGTTGGATCGTGGGATTCTAACAGTTTCTCTTGCCCCAAGAGATAACCATGAAGCTCAAGTTCAATTTGCTCTAGAGCGTGGTATCCCAGCTATTCTTGGTGTCATTTCTACACAGAGACTTCCTTTCCCATCAGACTCCTTTGATATGGCTCATTGCTCCAGATGCCTTATCCCATGGACAGAATTTGGTAATTCTTCGTTGCATATTGGATTTTATCAATTAAACAGGAATCATTCCTGTTTATGCTACATTGTTAAGAACTTTACCTGCATGAAACTGCTTAAAGTTTGTGTTTCACAAATCTAGTGTAAATGGCAAGATTCTTTCTAATCAGTCTTATAACGAGTTTTAATTGGCATCTAGTTTTGTCCGATCTTACTATTCAATTTTTTTAGTACTTTGCATTTAGTGAATGTAAAGCCAGCACTGGCAGAACCTATTATGATTATATTTCCCTGAGCTGATGATTGATCATTGATATGATGGTATACAATATGCCCTTGATCCTGTCAATTTCCTGCTGTCAATTTCATTCTATTTTTGCTATTTATATGATTGGTTAACTGCTATCCAAGATCACTCTAGATTTTCATTCATTATCTGATAGGGATATTCATATATGATTTTAGGTGGTATTTATCTCATGGAAATACACCGTATTCTTCGTCCTGGAGGATTTTGGGTTTTGTCTGGTCCACCTGTCAACTACGAGCGCAGGTGGCGTGGATGGAACACAACTGTGGAAGAGCAAAGATCAGATTATGAGAAGTTGCGGGATTTACTTACTTCAATGTGCTTTAAATTATACAATAAAAAGGATGACATTGCTGTATGGCAGAAGGCTAAAGACAACAGTTGCTATGAGAAGCTGGCTAGAGATACATATCCACCAAAGTGTGATGACAGCCTTGAACCAGATTCAGGATGGTACACTCCACTTCGTGCTTGTTTTGTGGTTCCAGATCAAAAATATAAGAAATCAGGTCTCACGTACATGCCTAAGTGGCCCGAACGGTTGCATGCTACCCCTGAAAGGGTGACAACTGTTCATGGTACTAGTACTAGTACTTTCAGTCATGATAGTGGCAAGTGGAAAAAACGCATTCAGCACTACAAGAAGTTGTTGCCGGACCTTGGCACTGACAAGATAAGAAATGTCATGGACATGAATACAGTGTATGGAGGTTTTGCTGCAGCCTTGATCAATGATCCCTTATGGGTCATGAATGTGGTCTCAGCTTATGGTCCCAACACACTTCCTGTGGTTTATGATCGAGGCCTTATTGGAACCTTCCATGACTGGTAATTTTAAACTTCTAATTGTGAACCATAAGGCTATTATTTATGAATCTAATTGTGTTATATCATATGGGATGGTATTTATTATGTCGTAGGTGTGAAGCTTTTTCAACCTATCCTCGTACATATGACCTCCTTCATCTTGATGGACTATTCACTGCAGAAAGCCACAGGTCAAATCATTTACTCTCATTAGTAACACAAATATGGACTCACTGTAAACTTCGACTGTTGAATATGTTTCTGACAATGGTTGTTACTTAGCAGATGTGAAATGAAGTATGTGTTGTTGGAAATGGACCGAATTTTAAGACCTGGTGGGCATGCTATCATTCGAGAGTCCGCTTATTTTGTGGATGCCATTGCTACTATTGCCAAGGGCATGCGATGGGGATGTCGCAAAGAAAACACCGAGTATGGAGTTGACAAAGAGAAGATTTTGATATGCCAGAAAAAGCTATGGCAGTCATCCAACAAAGGTTCAAGATGACGGACTCTGGAACTTGTCAGTGGTGAGAAAGGGTGGCTAGAATCGTAAATCCAGAAGCAGAAGCAAAGGGAAACGAATTCAGAGCCACCCTCAACAAAACATTGATTCATTCTATAATATAGACGCCAAGAATCGGTCAAGTTCATTTTTATCAAATGAAAAATTGGTAACTCAATAATCTGATTAAGTTATATAGAAAATTTTCATATAGATACTATTCTTTATATGGCCTCAATTATATTAGGTACCCCTTTCGTATATCATTTTTTGTTTTTCGGTTGTTGTTGTGTAATATCCAAGTGAATTCATGTGAAGAAATGAAAGTTTTAAATCCGACAGAAAGCATATAATATGCTACCTATGCATGAATTGGAATTCCTTACCAGAATAATACAACGTTTTGTATTAATACCGAGTACTGTTACCTGAATACTTTATGAGATCATTTGTAATTCAACTAGTGTATTGACTATTATTTTTGAATATTTTTATAAAATATTTCAAACATTTTTTTCTTAAAATTTATATTGAGGTATTATTTATAGTAAAAAATTGATTTATTTCAATCACGAATTGTAAAATACAACATCTTTAGTTGTTATTTATTGTTATTCATTATAAATAGTAGATTATATATTTGGCAAAGTATGATTTTTAAAATACAGTAAATGAGAGAAATAAAATTAATTATATGTTAAGGTAGGGTTGTAATTTAAATAATTATTTTGAAATAACATTTCAATGAATCTAAAGTGAGAGTTCTTAATTACAATAACATAAATTTAAAACAACACATTTTATTAAATAATATTTTTAATCATATATATTTAAATTAAAATGTGAATTCAAACCACACATGCCATGTCATGTCATGCACGACATATATGTTTTTTTTTCTAAACAATTTTGTAGAATATTTTAAATTTTTAAGTATAAGAATTTGTAAAAATTTGAATTAGGGATTGTGAATTAAAAATAATAAGAATTTTGTGTTAAACATCAATCATTTGTCATAAATTATAACAATTTTTAAGTTTTAATTGTTATTGTGCACTACAAATAGTTGGTTGGAGGTCCAAAAATAATAATAATAAAAAGATTGAGTTAGGAATATAATTTAGATAAACGATGTGATATAATGTTTCAACCAACATGTAAAAGTTTTCTCATGCAAACCAAACCAATAAAACAACACAACTTTGAAAATGACTGTTTTAAATATATATTACGAATAATAATATAATGAATGTAATGATTTTTAATATTAATTAGTATATGATTGTAGTTTACTATACTATATAATATATAAAATATAATTTAAATACACATTATATAACAAAGTGAGATTCATGTCAAATTTTAAGCTAAAAAAGAAACTCTACAAATTTCTTGCTCTATTTTGTTATTTTACCTAAAAAAAGGGTGTAAATTTGTAATATAAATATTCATAAAAAAAACAAATTGACATGATTTAACCAAAAAAATCTTAAAATATAAAATATAATTAATGAGTGTCAATGGTAAAAGATTTAATATTTACTTTGAGGATTATAATTTGATTTAAAGAATATATATATACAAAAGATGATATTGTCAAAAATATTTTTATTAATTTTTTAATTAAAAGATATAAGAAATTACAAACCAGTTTAATTAAAATAGTAAAAAAAAATTATTTTTTGCACTCAATTAATTATAAAAAAATTATTAAATCCTATAAGAAAATATTATTAAAATATTTATTAATTAAATTTTAATTAGAATATATAAGAAATTATAAGCCAAATTTAATTAAAATAGTAAAAAGAAATCATTTTTAATAATCAACTGATTGCTAAATTAATTTTGTTCAAGCAATAATTAATTTAATGAATAAGTTTGTAATCAATTTTTAAATTAATTACAGTATTGATTAATTAATTGTAACCATAAATATAAATTAGTAATGTATGCATGTCAAACAAAATTTATAAAAAATTATATATATATATATAAGATGATAGCATCTAAATGTATGAAGTTTTAAATTGAAAACATTTACCTAAACATAAATGTCATTTAGTATATAATATTTCTCATACATTAACTACTAAATTTATTTGTTTAATTACTTTAATTATATATGGTTGATAATTAATGTATTTATGGTAATAATAATTAATCATGAGTCATAATTAATGTATAATTAATTAAAGTAATTATTGCATTAATTACTATTATGAAATATAATTAATTATTACCTATGTATTTATTATTTAATTATTACCTTAAAATAATTATTAATGACATTCTCAATCAACTAATTGTAAAAAAATAAAAATATTCAAGCGATAATTGATTTAATACATAAATTTGCATTTAATTATCAAATTAATTTTTGTATTAATCAATTAATTATTATTTTAAATATAAAATCAATAATAAAAGCATGTCAAATAAAAATATATGAAAAATTAATAATATATATATATAAGATTATAGAATCTGAATGTATGATAGTTTAAATTGAAAACATTTACCTAAACATAAATGTCATTTAACTATACATTTTGTAATTTTCTTAATTATATATGATTGATAATTAGAGGGTTTTATGGTAATAATAATTAATTATAATTGAAAATTAATGTATAATTAAATGAGGTAATTATTGTATTAATTTCTATTAGGAAATATAATTAATTATTACCTATTGTATTAATTATTTAATTATTTTATTGACAACATTTAATATGATATAGTAAAAGATGATACAATTTAGAGACTGAACGTATATATAAGATTTGGAGAGTTAATGAATATCTACGATTTAAGTAACATTCATTATAGCAATTGCAAAAAAAATTACTAAAACATTTGAGCAGCATAAAAGATTTAGGAAGCAACTGCGCATAAATTCATCCAAAATAGACTAATATTAAAAAAGCTTGCAACAATTTGTAGGAAAACTCAAAGTGAAGAAAAAATTAACCATGAAAAACCTGTCTAAAAAATAATTTTCTCCCCATGAGATATGAAGCTAGTCTTTTTCAATTTTTATCTCCTTTAACGATACTTTACTAGGGCCAGAATCTCCCCCCAAAGGATAAGGCATCTTCAATGCAGAGTTATCTTGTCAGCCTTTGATAAATCAACAACATCCACACTAATGAAATCCTTCGCACACTCAACATTTGATTCAAAAAATTTATGCATGAGGTTTGACATCACAAAATTAAAACTTTGGTTAGGTGTAATATTAGGACACTAAATTTTGTAAGTAATTATTTAAAATTGAATACCTGAGCAACATCACCAATTGCTTTTGCATTCAATCCAATATTTTCAACTTGAATACTTGAGCGAACATGGTTTACATCCTGCGACAATAATGGTAAATACTTATTTATTGCCAAAGTTCAAATAAATTTTAGAGGAAAAAAGGATTTGAGATAATATCGTATTCACCCCTTTGTCCTTAAACTTTTGCAATATCTCAGCATCTCCATAAACCCTCTTCACACAATAAGTCCTCTCAAATCTGGACCTAGTCATGCCATAACAACTAACCTTGAATAAGAAGCTCTTACCAATGAGATTAGAAATCTTATTCGGGATAGTTAGTGGCTCAGGGCTCTATCAAATGTTTTGACAAACAAATCTTAGTTAGAAGTGCAAAAATATAGCAAAATAAAAAAAAGACTTTGAGAACATTTCTAAAATTATCCACCATGTTGATAGACTCCAACAACTCAGCACGTGACTTTTTAGCAAAGCAGTTGCATCACGATCAAAAAGAACAAATGTAGCAGATTTTGTATCGTCAATTACATGCAATTTTAAGAGAAACCTGTAATATTATGAGATGAAATAATGAATAAAAAATATACTCACACAATCTAATTTGTAATGCAACAAAATTTAAATTATACAACACATTTTTTAAGAAATATAGTACCTCGAAGTGACATTTAGGACATGCTAATTGTATTTCTCGCAAAAGTACATATCAAAGTCTGGATAAACCTTCTTGCTGCAAGTGCATGCAATGTACCACCAACTCTGTCCTCATCGGCAATACAGCTAACAATGCTTAAAACAACATATAAGGACTCCTAAAGTTATCGTACACATGTAAATAGTTAGTAGTTATGTAAAATATATTGACCCATTTATTTATAAAAATTAAGACTCATACAAATACCTCTTTACAATCCTTTAATGTTTCAATAGTGGTCCTTGGTGTCAAATTTAGTGAGTCATCTTCAATGCTTAACCTTGATGCATCTTGCAATTGACATAATCCTTGATTAGGGGATTCAAATGTATCGATCATCCTGACAACAAAAACTTATGGGTTACAATTTGAAATGTTAGATTGAATTGTCAAAGAACATAGCTAGGAAATAAAAAGCTTTTCCCTAATTAGAGGTAGCAAAATGGGCTACCAGGCCCATTATAGGCCAACCCCATGCGGGCCATGGGCTATAACGGGCATGGGCCAAAAACTCATATTTTATTTGGTCTTTTAATTTGATGTCCAAGCTTGGCCCTATGCGGATTGCGGGCTTTTTGGGCCAGCCAACCATTTTTTTATTATTTTTTTCCTTTTTTTGAATTTTTAATTTTTTTTCAAAATTCAAAATTGAAATATATTGTTATAATTATTTTTATTGACATATTTATTTTAGTGTAATAAATAAAATATAAATAATTATTTTATTATATTATTAAATTTATAAAAAGATTGAAATGTGATATTATGACAATCATTATAATTGTTTTTATTAAAAAAATGTTTGTATATTATAAGGTAATCTTGTTTATTATTTTATAGAAGCTACGGTAAAAGTAGTTACATATTTAATGGTTTACGCATATAAGTTTGTAAATATTGCAAAGGACTTATATCATTGTAAATATACGCAACTCAAAAAATAAAAAAAAAATGTAATTCACATATTGTAACTCTACGTAGTGTCGTAGCCTATGTTAAATAAATTAAGTTTCAAAAGTCTCCTAGCATCTTAAATATATGTAATTCAACAAGATAAAATATAATTTGGAATCTTGTACTATAATTTTATAAGCAGCCTTTATCAAAATCAAATATCAAAACCTATGTCAAACAAAAGAAAGTTTGAGATAATGAATTAGTAACTATTTTAAGTCTCCTAAACTTCTTTTAATCCCATTTTATGTCAATAAAATTTAAAATGAAGCGGGTAGCCCGAACCCAATGGAGCTAACTCGGCCTAACCCAATTATGATGTGAGCTTTATCGGATCGGGCTAAAAAGGCTCACATTTTATTTGGGCTCAAAATTTAGAGCCCAAGCCTATATTTTAGCTGGCAGGTTCAGGCCACCTCGGTTAGCCTAGTTCATTTTGCCACCTCTATCCTCAATGCAGCAACCTCAGATATATCGAGGTTAAACAATAGTTGTAACACATGCATTGTGTTTTGAAGGGTTATTTGTACTAAACATCATAAAAATCCCAGTCATGAACACATTGGAATGCATTGTTCTGTTAAATCTCAAAAATATCACAAAATAATATAGGAAACAACATTACTCTTCCATGTCTTAACTTTTGCGAAAAGAATAACAACAATAGCATTGCTTGTCTCACCAAATGAGAGAAATGAGTTTAATTGGTCCACAAAGGACCAAATAAAGTGAATTTCAAATGATATATGTTTAATAAAAATTTAGAATAATTCATATTTGTATTATAAATATTTTGAATCTCAATGAACCTTAATCATATTTGAATAATTCATATTTGGTGCAACAAACTATTGTAAATGGGATTTACCCATCATTATCAAGCTCTATGTTTACAATCTTAGTCCTACCACCATTTTTCTCATATTCACGTTCTTTACCTACATCCGTGAAGATGCCAATGGTGTCTGAAAATAATCATTAATTTTTATTAGTCAAATAAAAAATCAAACTTGATATTGTAAAAAGATTAAAAGCATGAGAAATGATCAAACTACTCACCAACCAAGTAGTCACTCACAAAATTATCATTAAAACAATTAGCAAGGTGAGTGAAGGTAAACACATTGATTGGAATCGCTCCATTATCAAATTTTGTCACTTTTGTACCGATTTGAAAATTCAACTTAAAGGAATGATTTGTTGAATGATATTCTCCCAAATTTGCAACCATACCAAACTTTGACATAAGGTAAACAACTCCCTCTTTTAACTCCTTTTCAAATTTGTAAATAATTTGCTTTTTACCAAAGCACGAATTTTGTTACCCTGAACATAAAACATAGGGTGAAAATTAGTAATATTACAAATAACATGTAAATATAATATGACAATCTAAATTACAACCTCAATGTCTATCAAACCATTTCAAGGGAAAATGGTATTTGTTGAAAGCAAAATCAAGCACTCGTCATATCTTTAAGATTCTCATAAGTATAGTCCAATTCTCGTTTTTTGCAGTGATAGTAGAAACCAAGTTGCACCTTCGAGCCATTTAAGAGAACTTAAAATGTGAGTAAATAAATTAATGAATTAGGAAGCCAGGGAGCACAAGAATTTGTTATACCGTATACAATATTTAAATACCAATCTACAAACTTAATTTATTTTATAAAATATGTAAATTTAATAAATAGGTTAATGAAATTTAATGTTCATAAAAAATATTTAATTATTTAATTGCTTGAAATTGCTCACGTTTAAATTGCTTGATTTTAAAACTACACATTTTAAAATTGTCCATTTCTTTATCAAATTTTAAAACTCATCTTGACTTTAAAATTGTTCATGTTTAAATTTTAAAACTATTCTCACAAAAAATAATTTTAATTTAAATTGATTTTAAAAAATGGGTAGTTACCATTTTTATCGTATATAACAACGTTTATTCCTTAAAATATTGTTATATATTAATGTTGATATATATAATTTTTATATAATGTTGGTTTTATATAATGAGCAACATGTCCACAAAATTTGAATAATATTTATAATATTTATTGCTATAATGTTGATTTATATTGATTTTAAAAAATAGTTGGTTACGATATATATTAATTTTCATCTTGATTTTATAATATTTCCTTAAAAAATTGATTTATATTTATAGTAATGTTTCACAATTACTATTTTTATTGTATATAATATTTATTCTGATTTTTTAATATTAAACATGGACATTTTTATGAGTTATTGTCTTTTTTAATGAGTTGCTGATTACATAATATTTTTTGTATTAAATTTCTCATTTTTGTTTATAATTTTATTTTTTAAAATATTATTCCCTGAATTTAGTTAATTTCATTTATTTTAATATTATTAATCAAATATTTACTTTTGAAACACAAAGATTTTTATATTATAATCAAGTGATATCTCTTATATTAAATTAGTTAATTTGTGGACTGGTACAATGTATAGAGAATTAGCATTTGGTTATTATTCTGATTTCGATTGATATAAAATATAAAATATAAAATATTTGTAATGTTAATTGTATCTTTTATTAATATGTAATTTTAAGTATAGTCAAATATCACGTTTATTCTGAATTGTCTCCTTTAAAAAATTGATTTCTAATTTATTCTAAAATTGCTCACATATGGAGTTTTCTTTTTGTAGATTATTGTAAAATAATTGTAAAGGTGTCATTTTATTTAGAAATTTAATGACAATTAAACTATCACACATATCATGATGTTAATAAGTAGGTTAATGAAATTAAATGTTGATTAAATTAATTGTACGATAAATTTGTGTTTATCACACAATTAGATTTTAGATATTTCCTTAAGTTTAAAATTCATTTTTATTTAAAAACATTCCATTTTAAAACTACTAATTTCTTTCTACTATTTTAAAACTCATTCTGATTTTAAAACTGTTCATTTTAAAACTACCCATTTGTTTAACAAATCTTAAAACTCATTTTCATTTTAAAATTGCTCATAATTAAATTTAAAAATTATGCTCACAAAAAATAATTTTGATTTATGTTGATTTTAAAATATAGACAGTTATCATTTTTATTATATATAATATTTATTATTTCTTAAAATATTGCTATATAATAATGTTGATTTATATAATATTTATATAATGGGCAACACGTCCTCGAGATATTTATTGATATAATGACGATTTATATTGATTTTAAAAAATGAATAGTTATGATTTAAATTAATTTTCATCTTGAATTTATAATATTTCCTTAAAAAATTAATTTATATTTATAGCAATATTGTACAATTATCATTTTTATCATATAAAATATTTATTCCGAGTCTCTAATATTTCATGTCTTAATTTTTTATAAATTTTATCATAATTATCTATAAATTAATTTGTATACAAATAAACATGAGACTGACATATAAACAAAAAATTGATAAAAATGCTCTAGTGTTATCAAATGAATGAGATTTTGTATAGAATTGCTCCAAGGTTGATACTTGAAGGTTTCCTTTTTGAGATTATTTCTATTTATATATATAATAAATAATAGATAATAGACAATTGATGTATTATACAGATTTTATTTATGGTAAGTTAGTAACTGAAGTCTGAAATTGTAATAGAAGTGGATGATTGCTTGCGAGACATTTGCTCTGCAGTAGTGGTTATATTGTTGTGTTAACACGGGCCATTTCACTAAAGTGGATGTATGGCATGAAATATAAGTTACCATGTGCGGTGTTTTGAGTCATTCTCGGGCCAAAATTATTGTTTCTCACAACTCCGCTACCACCTTTTAGGTGCACAATTTTAAAGCACCGATTAGTAGCAGTTATCTTGGGCCACCAAAATTTGACTGGTACAAGGTTGTGCACCATCCCCTGATTTCCTCTACAAAAACCACTGCCTAGCTTAACCATCCAAACTAGAAAAAACAAATGTAACTTGTTGGTTAACGAGTTAACGGTTTGCTCGGTTTTTTGTTGTTTTATTGATGCTGACCACTACAAAAATGAACATTTTTCTTTTCACTAAGTTGTCTCCTAAACAAAATGACCATAATCTAAATTTATTTCAATTACAAAGTTGTGTGATTTTTCAAGATTTCATGCATGAAGCTAGAAGTAAATCGGTAGCTTCTTGAAGTGAGAAGGGAGGGAACCTGTTGGTAAGGATTGTCAGTAGACCCATGGAGGTTCATGGCAAAGTGCAGTCACAGCATGAGATACATCAACTCAGTGGATGCAGATGGACAATTCGCAGCCTTGTGTTTCGGGATACATTTGAAATGGAAGGGGAAATACAAATGTTAAGAAAAGAGATGGATGAATTCATAAACTTGTGAGGAGTGTGAAGATGAAAGTGTGGGCATCTCTGATTTGTTAAAATTGGTGATGAATAGTTGAGTCATCCATGGTTCCCATTGAGATTTGATACTGGACAAAGATTTGATGTCCGTCAAGTGTAAGTAGGCATTCACCTATATGAAATTTTAAAAACTTCAAATCATTATAAACATTTTGATCATAACAACAATCATAAGACTGATGCAGAAAGAACTAAGCCATGCAATCACCTAACCAAAATTCTCTTTTTTTCCTCCCTTGATATACTTCCATGCCCTTTTGACTATTGTTTAACCACTGTCACCCTATCATCAACGGAACCCCAAGTTCTGTAAATGAAAAAGTCTTTGTTTTATTTTTTTACTAGAATGGGCTAAGTTGACAAGAAATTCCACTTTAGCTACATTGGCACCTTTGAGCAGAGCTAAAGCCACCAGAGTTGTGGTGTTTCCATGCGTTGAGCAAATATGTGCAATCGAATCTTATATACATTGTTGGGTCATGTTTGGAACCTTTCTGGAATTGGAAAATCACGATCTTCAGATTGGACCCACAAGGTTCTACTGCCAGGGCTCATGCCAACTGCCTATGAGAGAGAGAGCAGAGAATTTTTAGATCCATAGTAGGCCAAACAATGGCAGACGACGATAATGCAAAGCTATGAACGCAAGAAAAAATATGATGAAGGATGTAAATTTTATAAACAACTTTGAAGTATGAAATGTAAATGGCTAAATAATATCACAGCAGCATTTTTTTTTTTTAAAAGATAAAATACACTTTTTCACTGAACTATGTGCTTATATGGTAAAATACACTTTGTCCCTGAATTGTAGGTTTATATCAGCGGAGCCCCTAATTTTTATTTTTATTTTTATTTTTGGTATCACTATACCCCATTGTAGTATGGTCCACGTTGAAAACAGACAAGATTGTTTTTTTTTTTTAAAAGAAACGTGCTCACCAATGTTTGTTTGGGTATATAGCATGGGATTGTTGAAATACATGGCGATGACAGCCCAGGAACAGACACGAGTTCTGCCCACCCCGACATCACTCACTCATCAACCATATGGTCAAATAGATCTCCCCAGTGTTTCTTGGGATGTTGCAATTTGAAGAAGCGCCATAAATAAATCTTGGAGTCCACCCAAGCCGATCGGATACTCTCTGCACGCAATTTCAAACATCTTCATTTACACTCTGCAAAAGGCTGGACACAATTTTTCATAAACAGTTTGACACATAAAGGTGAAAAGAAAACACTCATTAATTTACCACAAAAAGTCTTTTCCTTTGGGCAGAAGGAGACCACTTCTACTTGTGGAATGTGTTTAATGTATTGCCAATCTTCCCCTGTTTCCCTCTTGCACCGCTTCCCCAGCTCAGGGCAATTGTGAATAATTAATTTACTCAAGTTGGTGAGGCGTTGAAAGCTACTTGGTAGTGACCTCAACTCCCTGCAATGGCGGATATTTAATTCCCGAAGAGAAGTAATGTCTCCCAGCCAGTCTGGCAATGAAGTACAGCAGTCTATAACCAAACTTTGTAGGGAGGGGATACGTTGCAAGCCTTCTGGTAACATTTCATAGTAAATTGTCACCTCCCGACGGGCAGTTAGTTGGTTCATATTGCTTGGAAGTGACCTCAACTCGCTGCATTGAAAGAAAACTAATTCCCGCAGAGAAGTCATATCTCCCAGCCAGTCTGGCAATGAATTACATTTACAACTGCTTATGTTCAAACTTTGTAGGGAGGGGATATGTTGTAAGCCTTCTGGTATTGTGGAGTCAGAGATTCTCACCTCCTGAAGGGCAGTTAGTTGGTTCATATTTTCTGGTAGATCCACCAGCTCTGGGCAGTAGCTGATACTAAAACGCTCAAGACAAGCCAAATGTCCCACACCTTTAGATAAGGATTTTAATTTCCTACAGTGGGAAATTTTCAAAGTTCGAAGAGAAGTTAGACCTTGCAACACATGTTCTGGAAAAGACTCCAGTTCATTCCAAGATGCAATGTCTAGTTCCTGCAGTGCACCCAGCCTGCTGAGTTGGTCGGGTAATTCCTTGAGTTTGCCAAAGCCTTTCATCTCCAGGGTCTTTAGACAAGGCATATTCCCCACAACTCCTTCCATGAAGGAAGCCCCGTCCTCAATGTAGCTAGCTTCAAGGTGCTCAACAGACTGAAGGCATGGGAATTTAAGGCTGCCAACACCATCAATGCTTAATTGGGAAAGACGAGGGAGCATTTCTACTCCTTCATCTCTGACCATACTCTCCAGATTTGGTAAGTCCCGTACAGTGAACTTCTCCAACGATGGAAATGCCTTCTCCTCCACGCCATCATATGATTCACTATCTATGTGCTTCACATTTTTCATTCCACATACATATAGCGTTTTTAAATACGGTAGTTTACCAAGTGGAGGAAACTGCTCACAGTTCTTGCAGTCGTAGAGTATAATGTCCACCAAATCTTTGAGAATTGAAGGATTTCTCATCCAACTGGGTAACTGTATTTCCTGGTATCCTCTCATCCCAAAACTCTTGAGAGTTGAGGGTGGTCAAGGGCTTCCAGCACTCGCTCAGCATTAACATTAGTACCTTCTGAATTAGCACTACGACCCCATGACAAATATAAGCGATTCAAGTCCTTCTTGCTTATCAAATTTGCTTGTTTAGCATCCCATTCATCAGGGACATTCTCAGGGCCTCTGATATGTAGCTTGCCTCCCAGCTCTAAGCCATGCAACTCCGCCAACCCGTAGCCTGGCTTTGAACCCACAATGAAAGTACTCAGTGTTCTTAGATGGCTTAACTTGCCAATATTGGGAGGCGTCTCTGCTATTGAAGGACATCTATTAATCACAAGATGTCTTAGATCCTGCAATCGTGTGAAGTCTTTAGGCAACAAATTAAGCGACCGACAAACTTCCAGTTTCAGTGTCTGCAATTTCTGCAACCCACAAACGGAGTTAGGCAAGCTAGTGACCAAACTCCGACTCAGATTCAAATACCTCAAATGTGTTAAATCCATTAGTGGCGACAGTTGAGGAGAGCTTATCCTTAATGCTCGGAGACAACTGTTTGAGGGCAACGGACTAGTAACTATACTGCCTAGAAGAGTCCGCAAGGATTCAACTTTCTTGAAGGCAGACCTATTAACTGAATCTGTCAAGCGTAAATGGTGAACTCTACTTGACAAATGAGTCGACGTTATGGGATGATAAAGCACGCATTCTTCACCCATAATAGACTGGGCAAGATCGTGAAATAGATCGTGCATCTTGAAACTTGTAATGATACCAAACTTATCGGCCTTTGCTTCTTGAAAAAATGATCTACGGTACAATTTTTCCAACACCTTATTACCAATCTCCTCCACTTCAAAATTTCCTTCAGATTTAATAAGCCCATTAGCCATCCAAAGGTGAATTAGCTCTTCCTTAAAAATTTCAGAACCTCTATGAAATATTGCACAAAAAGAAAAGCATCTCCTTAATGACGACTCCAAATTAATATAGCTCAGTTTCAAAACACGCATGATAGAGTTTTTCTCACTTGTGTGAGAACCTTCCTCCTGTATACTCCAAATCTCACTGTCCTTCACATTCTGCCATTGTCGCACAACGCAAAAGGCTTCCCAGTGTTTTGATTGCAAGTGGCAAACGACTGCATTTCCTCGCTATCTCTTCGCCGATTGCTACAAGCTCTTCACTCTCTTCTCTGTGAGGTCCAAATGCATGATATTTGAACAATGACCAACTGTCAGCTTCAGATAATTCTCCCAAATGACAAGCAGGGCGGAGTTCCGTCACGGACGCAACATGCTCAAGCATGATGTTCGCAACTACCTGAAGTCGAGTAGTGACCAAGATGGCAGCACCTTTTGTTGCACTTGCACCCTGCAGCACCCCCATCAACTGCGTCCATTTCTCTCGGTCTTCATTCCACACATCATCAAGAACAAGCAAATACCTCTTGCTCTGCAACACTTCTTGAGCCTTTTTTCCCATTGCTTCTAAATCCCCGAGGTTGGGATTTTGTCCTGTAGTAGATTCTATGATGGATTGCAGTATTCTCTTCGTATTGAAATTGTGAGAAACACAAACCCAAATTTTCAAGTGAAAATGCTCGCTTACCCTGTAATCATTGAAGACCTGTTTGGCAAGTGTTGTTTTCCCAATTCCACCTATACCAACTATGGGATAGATGGTGAGGTCTTCACTGTTACGAGCATGTTCCCGAAGAAACTCCACAATTTGCTCCTTATCTTGGTCTCTACCGTATACTATCTGTTCAGTATTGGCAGAGCTTGTTTCGCGCCATTTATCATCATCCTCTGCTTGCTCCTCTGTGACACCACCAGGTAATTCAAACTTGCGCCTTTCTTCATGAATGACATCAAATCTTTGGGCGATGTCTTTCACCCTCTTGCCAATATGACAACGAAAGAGAATGTCCTTAGGATGCAAACGGGCCAAGCATGGATTTTGTCCTTCACCCTGCATCTTTTTGGAGCGTATTGAACATTCATCCAAGATATCCTCCAGTACATATGCTGCATCTGTGAGTTTCTGCAGCCAATCCTTTGCTACATCGCCTCTTATTTGTTTTCTCTCAGCATCTTTGAGGACAGCATGGATTGCAGTGAGATTGCTGCGAAGCTTCTTAGTCTGTTCGTCGATGCCCCAAAGTGTTGCAAGTCCGTCTTGGATAAAAGGTTGAAGGATGTGAATCACATTTCCTAGTAAAGCTCAGCCATTTGGAGATGATTCTAGTTCTCGACAAGGGAGTGTGGAGAAGAGAGCTAAAACACAGTGAACACGAATTTCATTTGGAAAGATTTTTTGCAGGAATTTTAAAACTTAAGCCCGTTTAGGGTAATTTTTGGTTGTGAGTTTTGAAAATTTCAAAAATTACAACCAGTTTTTAGTTTTTAAAAATTAGTTTTAGTTTTTTTTTTTAATTTTTGGTTTCAAAATAAACTAACTTTGAAATTTTTTATTCTATTAAAATTAGTTTAAGAATATGTTTGTGTGGTGACGACAGTGGTAGTGGTGATGACAACAATGATGGTGGTGGCAATGGTAATGTCGACGGTGATGGTTGTGGCGGTGTCGACAGCAGTGGTTGTGGCGGGTACCGATGGTGATCGTGGCTGTGCCAGTGGTGATAGTAGTGGCAGAGTCAATGGTGGTGGTAGCAGCGCTAGTGGTCGTGATCGTGGCCATGGTAGTGGTGGTGATGATGGTAGTGATGATGAAGCTTGTGGTGGTGGAGGCTATACTAGTGGTTGTGGTTGTTGTAGCAACAGTGATGGGTCGTAGTTGTGGTAACGGTGATGGTGGTGGCTATGCCGGATGTGGTAGGTGTGGCAGTGGTGATGGTGGTGGCGGTGCCGGTGGTGGTGGTGGTGGTGGTGGTGGTGACGATGGCTACAGAGATGGCGGTGATAGTGGTGGTGGTGACAGTGGTGGTGATAATGGCGGTGATTGTGGTGGTGGTGGTGGCAAGAAAGGCTATTGTCAAATATAATGATGTGTATTTTTTTAAAAAAAACCAAAAACCAAATTCACAAATCCTTTTTTCTTGGTTTTGAAAATAAAGGTAAAAGTGTTTTGAAATTGAATTAAAAATCATTTCAGCTCCATTTTAGCCAAACACGTTTTGTTTCGAAAATTATATTTAAAAATCAAAAACCAAAAACTCGCAACCATCCCAAACGGACCTTAATTAATTTGATTTAGTGCAGGGTAGTAGAAAAATAATTACACCTCATTTATCTGATTTCACAATCGGTAAATTTCGAGCCATGGTCTAAGCAACGTACATTTTATTTTATTCTTTTTACAATGGCAGAACGTACTTTTATTTTAAAGTGTTTGTGAATTGAATGAAAAAAAATATATAAAAAAGTAATAAATGTCATAAATAATTAAAATAACTGTTTATTTAAGTGTTATAAATATATGAAGATTTAAATAATTAAAAATAAAAATATGATAAATAATAAATAATGTGATTAAAGATACAATAGAAAAAGATATGAAAAAAATAAACTTATCTTAATAATAGTTCAAAATATATAGTGTGCATTTAAGTAAATCTTTGATTTTGAAAAAAATTGATTTTGTAAAATTGATTTTTGATTGATTGATTATGTAAAAAATTTTATATTGACTGTGCATAGTCATTAATGTCTTTTTTAAATAGAAAATAAGTTATGTATTAATAATGTATAGTTAATTTGTTGAATTTTTTAATAATTACCTTAAAAGTCATACTAATAATAATTTTTGATTGATTGATTATGTAAAAGTTTTTATACTAATGCATAGTCATTTAATCTTTTTCTTAAAGAAAAAATAGGTTATATTCTGACTGCATAAAGAATTTTGACACCTCATTCAATCACAAACCACCATATACGATGATTTTTGATTTATTAACTATGTAAAAATTTTATCCTGACAATACATAATCTTAATCTCTTTCGTAAAATTAATTTTGAAGTGATATGATTTATATTTAGAGATTTTTATCCTAAAAACAATTTAATAATAAAATTTAATATATAAAATATTTTAAAGTTTAATGGTCAAGCTCTGTCAATATAAAAATTTTACATTGTTAGTATGAATTTTAAGATAACTATTACAAAAGTCAATAAACTTAAAATAAATAGCAATTTGTGATTAAATAATAATATAAAACTATTTTACAATATATAACATATGTTTTCAATATTTTTTAAAAAGTTGGTACATAAGTTTTTTTCTCTTTTTAAAATGGAAAAGTTATTTAAAATTGTTTTAACTTGAAATACGTGTTTGAATTCACGCTTCCTACATCATACATGTGTCAAGTGTGAAAGACAATAATAATACGAGTAAATAGTTGCATAATATTTTGACCATTTGTTATTTTTATATTCAAATTAAATTTTAATATTTTAAATAATTAAAAATAATCTTATATCATAATTTAAATAATTTATAATATAATTTATATGTTTAAAATTATTTATTTATTAATATTTTAATTATAATATAATTTACATATTCAAAAACATTTATTTTTTTAAATTATAATTATATAAAATTAAATATTTATCCTACACAGTATACAGATTGAAAAGAAATATAAAATATTTTTTTACATTTTAAAATATCATTATTTAATTATTTATTTTTATCTATCCTTTATTACTTTTATTATTTTTTATTTGTTTTCTCTTTTTCACTTTCTCTTTGCCTTTGTTTGGTTTGAACAAAAAAGAAGGAGTGAAAAAATCATTAAAGTTTGTACAATTTTTACTTATTTGTTATTTTGTATTATAAAGATGGGTCTCATTGAGTTTCATTATTTGTTTTTATTATATTTCTTGTTTACTTTCATTTACTTTTCTATTTTTTTTATTTATTATTGGTTAAACATATAATTTGGTCCCTATACATGTTAAGGATTCTTAATTCAGTCCCTATACGAAAAAACTTATTAAATCGGTTCCTACATGTGTCGCGGATTCTCAATTTGGTCTTTGCTATTTACAATTCTTAATTTAGTCCCTATACGTGCAGCACATTCCTAATTTGGTTCCTATACGTGCAGCACATTCCTAATTTGGTTCGTATACTGTAAGGATCAAATTAAGAATGCGTTGCACGTATAAGGACCAAATCAAGAATGCGCTGCATGTATAAGGATCAAATTAAGAATGCTCTGCACGTGTAGAGACTAAATTAAGAATGTGTAAATAGTTTCAAGACGACAAGGATTAAATTGAGAATATGCAACATGTGTAGGGACCGTTTTAATAAGTTTTTACATATATGGACTAAATTGAGAATTTACAACATGTGCAGGGACTAAATCATGCATTTAACCTTTATTATTTATTTCTCATCTATTTCTCTCCTACCAAACAACCTAAAATTTCAAATTATTTTTTAACTATTTTCCACCTCTTAACTTATTTTTACTTATTTTTTTTATCTATTTATTTTCTTTCTACCAAACAAAAGCTTTATTATATACCCTAGAATGGAGTGTAACTTTATTGTTAATCAAACTGACCAAACGAACAAACCAAGAGATGGAGACCCAAACAGATATCCAAAAAGAAGTGGGTGATTGACCAAAGTGGTGCACTTTTAAAAACTATTTATCAATTTGGGGTTGTTTTGAAACATATTACCGTAATGGGTTGGTCAACCCAAACTAGTGTTTTCCAGTCCACGTCAGCATTCTTTATTTTATTTTTAATTTAAAAGCAGAAAATGCTAGGTAGGATGACACGTGGGACACGCTAGTACGACTAGCGTTTTCAGAAAACGCTATCAGTACTAGCATATCCGACGTGGCATCCAGCGTGGCAAAAAAGCAAAGTGCGGTGGCGGACACGTATACAAAACGCTACTAGCATTAGCATTTTCAATTAAAAAAAAATTAAAACAAAAAAATAAGTTTTAAAATTTTAATTAATAAATATAAAAAATTAAATATATGGAAAACGCTATCAATGGTAGCGTTTTCCATATATTATAATTATTAAATATATTAAAATAATTATAATAATACCGTATTAAAATATATAAAAAAATAATTATTAAAATGGAAAATGCAATTGACATTAGCGTTTTCATATATATAAATTTTTCATAAAATATTTTAATTATTAAAATATCAAAAACGCTATTATTTAATATTTTTTATATTTTAAAATTTTAGATATTTGGTATTTAAATAATTAAATACTATTAAAAATATAAATTTAATAATTATAAATCGTTAGCCTTTTTTATATTTTAATAATTATGAATTAAAAATTTATTTTCTTTGCTAAAATATAAACTGAAAAAAAAACAGACAAAACTATTAGAAATACCGTTTTTCCTATTTTATTAATTTAAAATTAAGTATTTTTTTAAAATAATTAAACTGAAATAAAATAGTTAAAACATAAAAACGTTATTACAAATTTTTTTCTATTCTATTAATTAAAAATTAAATACTTTTTTTCGTTTTTAAAAGGATTAAACTCAAAAAGATATTTAATAATACAGCATTGTATTAAAATATTTAAAAAATATTTATTAAATGGGAAAACGCAATTCATAATAGCGTTTTCCATATATATTATTTTTTAATAAAATATTTAAATTATTTAAATATCGAAAACGCTATTATTCTATATTTTTTAAATATTAAAATTTCTAAATATTTAGTAATTAAGTATAAATTTTACTTAAAATAGAAAAAATATTTAAATAATGAAAAACGCTACTATTAATAGCATTTTCTTTATTCATGAATTTTATTTAATTAATTATTTTAATATTTTTTAAAATATATTCAAAAATGGTAACGATAACAGTATTTTTGGTCTAAATTTGTTTATTTGACAAAAAGTTTTAATCTTTAATTTTGTTTTAAAAAATTTTATATTTTATATTTTATGTTTGTAATTTTAAAAAAAATTAAAATGCTAATATTAATAATTATTTTAAATTTATAATAATTATATAATATTTTTGAAAAATATTTTGGAAAACGCTGTTCATAACAGCGTTTTCCATTTAATTTTTTTAAAACACCTTTAATTTCGTTCTAAAAAAATTATATTTATGTTAGTAATTTTTAAAATATTTTAAAAATGCTATTGTTAATAGCGTTATCGCTATTTATTTTATTTTCGATTTTTATTTTCTTAAAAATTTTATATTTATTATATTTATATCTATATTTTTTAAAAAAAGGACAACAGAAATAATAATATTTTTTATTCATTTTAAAAATTAATATTAATAATTGATTTTTTTTAAAAAAAGGGACTGGAAAACGCTATTACTAGTAGCGTTTTCCGACCCACATTGTACACTCGTGAAGCCTGCTGCTGGCACTGTGGATGACGAGACAGCTCCTGGTCGGACATGACCAATGCATGCGCTCCTCTGTATGGAAAAATGCTAGACGTTAACACTATTAACAATAGCGTTTTTAAAATATTTAAAAAATTACTAACATGAATATAATTTTTTTAAAACAAAATTAAAGGCGTTTTAAAAAAAAATTAAATGGAAAACGCTGTTATGAATAGCGTTTTCCAAAATATTTTTCAAAAGTATTATATAATTATTATAACTTTAAAATAATTATTAATATTAGTGTTTTAAATTTTTTAAAAAATTACAAACATAAAATATAAAATTTTTTAAAACAAAATTAAAGATTAAAATTTTTTGTCAAATAAACAAATTTAGACCAAAAATAATGTTATCGTTACCATTTTTGAATATATTTTAAAAAATATTAAATTAATTAATTAAATAAAAATTATGAATAAAGAAAATGCTATTAATAGTAGTGTTTTTCATTATTTAAATATTTTTTTGGTTTTAAGTAAAATTTATACTTAATTACTAAATATTTAGAAATTTTAATATTTAAAAAATATAGAATAATAGCATTTTCGATATTTTAATAATTAAAATATTTTATTAAAAAATAATATATATGGAAAATGCTATTATGAATTGCGTTTTCCTATTTAATAAATAATTTTTTTTAATATTTTAATACGATGTTGTATTATTATAAATATTTTAAAACATTTAATATGGAAAACGCTAGAACTGATAGCGTTTTTCATATTTTTATTTTTCTGAATGTGTTTTAATAAAAATTAAGGATTTTTTATTTTAATAAAATAAGGAAACGCTATCCCTATTAGTATTTCGTATATTTTAGTAATTAAAAATTAAATATCTTTTTTAGTTTAATCCTTTTAAAAACGAAAAAAGTATTTAATTTTTAATTAATAGAATAGAAAAAAATTTGTAATAACGTTTTTATGTTTTAACTATTTTTATTTCAGTTTAATTATTTAAAAAAAAACTTAATTTTAAATTAATAAAATAGGAAAACAATATTTCTAATAGTGTTGTTTGTTTTTTTTTTTCAGTTTATATTTTAGCAAAGAAAATAAATGTTTAATTCATAATTATTAAATATAAAAAAAGGCTAACGATTTATAATTATTAAATTTATATTTTTAATAGTATTTAATTATTTATATACCAAATATCTAAAATTTTTAAAATATAAAAATATTAAATAATAGCGTTTTCGATATTTTAATAATTAAATATTTTATTAAAAATTTATATATATGAAAACGCTAATGTCAGTTGTGTTTTCCATTTTAATAATTAATTTTTGTTAATATTTTAATACGGTATTATTATAATTATTTTAATATATTTAATAATTATAATATATGGAAAACGCTACCATTGATAGCGTTTTCCCTATATTTAATTTTCTATATTTATTAATTAAAATTTTAAAACTTATTTTTTTTGTTTTAATTTTTTTTTAATTGAAACGCTAATGCTAGTAACGTTTTGTATACGTGTTCGCCACCGCACTTTGCTTTTAAGCCACGCTGGATGCCACGTCGTATACGCTAGTACTAATAGCGTTTTTCTAAAAACGCTAGTCGTACTAGCGTATCCCACGTGTCATCCTACTTGGCATTTTTCGCTTTTAAATAATAATAAAAAATGCTGACGTGGATTGAAAAACGCTAGTTTGACTAGCGTTTTCCAGCGTTGACCAACTCATTACGGTAATATGTTTCAAAACAACCCCAAACTGATAAATAGTTTTTAAAAGTGCACCGCTTTGGTCAATCACCCAAAAGAAGCATTTGTTACGGATGATATTTAACAATAAACTATTAATGTAGTTCTTAAAATATTATTCTCTCTTTTAAATAGTCATTGAATTGATAAAATTACATAAATAATTTCTAAAATATTAAATATCTATTAATTTAGTTCCTAATAAAAGACTAATTTGAAAAAAAATTTAATACTTGAAAGATTATGTAACATAATTTTAATATTTTAGAAATTATTTATATTATTTTACTAGTTTAAGAATTATTTTAAAAAAAGTGATATTTTAAGGATTACATTAATAGTTTATTCCTTTATTAACTTGCTTTGATTAACTAGAGTTGGAAAGTTGGAATAAACTACAGATGTGTTTAGTACAGAAAAAAGAAATAGAGAAAAAAAATAAGTGATAAATAAAGTAAAAATTAAGATTATTTGGTTTGAAAAAAAAGATAAAAAATAAAAAAGGGATAGATAAATAAATAAAAATAAATAAGAAATAAAGTATAAATAAATAATAAGGCCCACAAAATCTTTAAGTTTAATTGTATTTTGTGTCATTTAAATTTTATAATTTTATAAATTTTGTCACTTATTTTTTTCTCTCATATTTTGGCATTCTATTTTTAAAATTTTGTAAATTTTATTCAATCAAATAATTGTTCATTATATAAAAATTCATAAAATTAGACAAATTTTAAAAATTTTAAAAATAAAATAATAAAATATAATAACAAAATAATAAAATTTAAATGACATAAAATATAATTAAATCAAATTTTAAAAAATCTTCTAACCATTTTCATTGAATCAAATCATAAAAATTTTAGAAAATTTTAAGAAAATTTATCTTCTCATCTCCCACGTACCAAAGAAGCCTACGGGTCATTTAGTTTAGTTGAGAAAAAGTTAATGAAGATGAAGTACACTGTTGGTGGCACGTCACATCCACTGTCCACACTGTCGTCATGTCACTGTCCAAAGCCGCTGTATGCAATTCTGCTGTTAGCGATCACTGTCCAGTGTTCAAATCACACAGAGTGTAAGCTAGGGGGAAATTCAATTGGCCAATACTCATTGCACAAATCACAATTACTCACGCGCTCACGTTGTAAGCTTGCAGAAATTCAATTACCAAACACTCAAGTATTCTACAAATCAATTTTTTTTTTTTTTTTAAGTTAGAATTGGCTAGTTGATATTCAACTCAATACATTAAAGAAATTAAAATTTATACAGTAGAAAAGAAAGAAATTAAAAAAAAAGTAAAAAAAGAAATAAATAAAAAAATAAAATGAATATAAGAATTGTTTAAGGAAAAAAAAGACTATACACTGATAGTGTAAAATTATTTTATATTGTCATCTAATCACAAAATATCATATATGATATATTTGTTGATTTTTATAATAATTACTTTAAAAGTCATAATAACGATAATTTATAATTAATTGACAGTTTAAAACTTTTGGTACTGACAATATGTAACCATTAAATTCATTATTTAGTTGGAGAAAAATAAAATAAAAGTTAATTTTTTAAAATTATTTAATTTAAAAGATTAATAAAAAAATATTATAAGAATACCTTTATACTCTTAAGGCCTGTTTGTTACAATAAAAAAAGAAAAAAGAGATTGAGGAAGGATTGAAAAGAATAATAATTTTATTCTCTCCTTCATTTGGTATTAAATTTAGAAGATGGAATAAATAAATAAATAAATAAATAAATAAATGTAAGTCCCATTGCTTTAAAGCTTCCATCCAAATGGGTGAGATTGAGGAGGAAAAGATGTTGTGATAAAATAAAAAGACAAAAACATTTTTACTTTTATATACTTTTGTTTATTGAGGATATTTATGTTATTTTATATAAATACTAGTGTAATAACCCATATCTTGCACGGATGTTAAATTTATAAATTATAATTTTCTATTTTTATGAAATTTTAATATATTTCTTAATTATTTTAATTTTATAAAAATATCTGTTAGTAAATATGTATGTGTGTGTGTATATATTTAAATATTTTATATTCACACATATCTCACATCATTTTAATTTATAAAGATGTGTATTTTAAAAACATTATCTTTATCAATGTATTCTTATTTGTCAATAACTTCAATTTATATAGAATTTTAATAAGAGATATTAATATTAAAAAATATTTTAAATTAAATTATGTAATTATTAGTTTTTTCTTTAAAAATGAGTTTAAGAGGTATGCAATGTCGATCTAAAAGTTTTACAAGTTAATTATTATAAATATTAATTTCAATTGCCCAATTAAAATATTTCTCTATGACAATGGATATTTATTTTGTTATTTTTTGTCCAATATAAAGCTATTCCTTTAAATTAAAGGATAGTAATACTTAAATTCAAAGAAATATATAATGTACCATAGTTCTAACATTGATTTTTGGAATATTTTGATCGAAGCAATCATTTTTGTCTTTATTGTATGATATCAAGTATAAGAAACTGTTTATATTGCTTTAGATCTTAATCACATTCTATCTCAATTTTTTTTTATAAATATATATGAATACAGAGTAGACTTATATACATCATATATATTAATTTTATCTTAATACGTATACAGATTAAAAAATATATGTAATTATATTTTGTAATAATTGATTTATTATTTAAATCTTGGTTTCTATTGGATAACAAAAATAAGAGAGAAAGAAAACATCAATCAAATGACAGACCAATTTGTAAATACTTGAATAAATTATTGATGTTTAAGTATATGTTTTATTATTTTTTTTTGTTTCATATGTATAGTAATTATTTATTATGGATATCATTTTAAAATTTTAAACTAATTAAAAGATTTGATAGCATTACGTAATATCTTAATCCAAACATAATATTCATCATATACAAATTATTGTTTTATTAAAGCATTCTTTTTTCAATGAGAGAAAAATAATGAGTATGATAATGATATATATATATATATATATATACTGAGAATTGAAAAACAATTTGTTTATTTATAATAAATAATAAATTATTATCAATATCATTATTATTACAATATATTATTTTATTTTATTAAATATATAATTAATTACAATATAATGGATGATTTACCTATGATTTTTTTATTTTTTATTTTATAACAAATTAATTTTTTGTATAAATATTATAAATAATTTGATCGTAATATTTTCGATATTTCTCATATTGATTTTCAACACAAATTTGAATATATTGAGTACAAAATTATGAGTATACATCATCTACAAATTAATGTATTTAATACCATGTAAAAATGTTATTTTTAATAATAAATAAATATTATTTATATCTTACACTTTGAAGAAAGTGATATATATCATGATACACTATCTAGTTATATAGTGAAATAAATTACTTTTAATTCAATGTAATTTTTTGGTCTTATATAAGTTAAAATAAATTTAATTTTGATTTAAATTAATAAGTTAATTTAAAAATTTATATTTTTCACAACTTATTTATTAATTTTTGGTGAAGGTCATAAATATCTTTCACTGAAGGTATCTTACTCGAACTGGATAAGATCATTATGGGTGACAATTATTATATCCTTAAATTGAATATGTTGTAACTTTGAATCGTAATATGTGTGTGTGTGTGTGTGTGTGTGTGTGTGTGTAGAGCTGTCAAAAGGTGCGGCCCGGCCCGCATGGGCCATTGGTTCTTAACAGGCCGAACCGGCCTGGTTTATGATTGAGCCTGTAATTTGGTGGCCTAGCCCAGCCCTATGTAGGGCACCGGGCCACCGGGCGAATTTGGCCTGAATTTTTTATACACGATTAACATTGTTATTTATTTTAATTATTATTTTATTTACCAAAAATTATATAAAATTAATTTATTTAAATGATATTTAATATTTAAAATTAAATTCTACATACTTTCTAGTATAAACGAACATTTTTCTTCATATATAATTTACTTAATTACTCAATAATCTTATTAAATATTATCTATGTAATTTACTTCATATATTTATTTAATATTATCTATGTAATTTTAAATATATATATATATATAAACCGGGCCAGCCCGGCCCGGTCCTAGTTGGCTCGTCGGGCCAGACGGGCCAAGCCAAATTGGCCCGATTTCTTATGGGCTAGCTTTTTTTGAGCTTAGCCCAGCCCTTTTTACGAGCTGACCGAGCCTATTTTGCCGGCTCTATGTGTATGTGTGTGTGTGTGTATGTTAATGCCATCAATTAATTTGAATTAGAATATATTAGTCCTAATTACTTTAAGTTTAATATTTTAAAAAAGGAATGGTTATACCCATTAGTTTTTACATTAACATATAGTCATAATTTAATATAGAAATAATTAAAGGATAATATTAAATAGTACGAATACTCAATTCATCAAACAATATGAACATTGAATTCACCTTTTGTCTTTTTGTTACTTATTGAATTATATTTTTGTCTTATCCCATGATTTCCGTCTATTCCCTTTTTATATATGCCACTTAGATTTGTATAAGTTTGTTTCATACCTAATAACATAACTCATAATTTAAATAGAGATTTTAATATTCAGGTCAAAATTAGTGATCCATTTAAATTTAGGCCCATCAAAATGTTATTAAATTATCTTTGATTTCGAATTGATAATATGTGTAATAATTAAATAAATAGTGCAATAATAAACTAACAGTTTAATATGAAAATAATTTAAATGGATATTTCTTATCAAATGAAAATTTCATATTAAATTAATTAGCATTTTAAATGACATTTTGATTATTTCAAAAATAAATAAATAAACATTCCATACTTAATTTCATATTCAATTCCACTATAATTATTTTCCTTTTAAAATGAATTATTTGTAAAAATAAATTACATATTAATTACTTCCATAAATAAATGAAAATTCAATTTTAATTCAAAATTAATCATCCATTTCAAATTGATTATCTATTTTCAATTTTGATTCATTAAAATTCTATTCAATTATTTCGATTGGCAACATTGAATATGCATATTGATTACAACTTATTCAATAAGACTTTGATATCATTTTCTTACCTTTCACGAACTTAATTTAGAATTTAAATATTTATTAATGAATTTAATTATGTATTGTAAAATAATCTAATTACCTTTATTTAAAATAATTTTGATTATCTTAATTAAAATATAAACTGGTCATAATTACTTTCATTAATTCATATGACAATATATAATAAATAGAATTATGTATTTTAATATACAAATATAATATTTTTAATAATATTTAATAATTATATTTAATAAAAATAAATCATATTTAGTAATTACATGTAATTATCTTGATTATAATTATTTAACAATTAAATTAATTACAACAATAAAAATGTACAAAATATTAATAATTCATTAAATAAAAATTTAAATGATAAATAATACATATTATGTGTCTCTCATCTTATTATACATGTCACGAATTTCTACATTAAATTAAATCAAATTAATATCATTTTTTCTTAATTTATCTTTCAAATAATGGAGATTTCTACTATCAATTCAAATGTTTCTACTATCAATTCAAATGTTTAATTTTCTTCAATTGAAATTAAATATAATTAAATATTTATAAATCAGTAGATTTAATTATAATTACAGGTAATTATCTTAATTGTATATATTTATTAATTACATTAATTGCTTTAATTTTATATTGTAAATAACATATTTACCTTAATTTAAAATAATCTTACAAATTTAAAAAAAAATACATGTGATAATTATGTTAATTTTTTCAAATTTGAATATATACTGATTAAAATTACATTAATTATTCATATTGACAGTGATGTTAATTTCGTGTGAATTTGAAGCAAAAATTAATTTATTTCCATTTAAAATACTGTTTATAACGAAAAGTCAATAAAAAAAATTTTGTTCCATTTTTATTTAAATAAATGAACATAACATATTTAGGTCAAACTAATTGTTAATTTTAAATTAATTGTCCATTTTAAACTTTGGTACATCAAATTGTTGTCAAATTATTTCGAATTAACATGTGTAACAAATAAATAAATAGTGTGGCAATGAATGCAAAATTTAACATGGAAATAATTTAAATAAACATTCTATAATTAGGTCAAAATTAATGGTCCTTTTTATATTAATCATCTTTTTAAAATTATATAAATATTAATTAAATTAATTATGTAATTTAAAAATCTATTTACTATTATTTTAAATATTTTTTATCACCTTAATTAAAAATACATACTAATCATAATTACCTTAATTAATTCATATCGCAATATATATCAGTAGCATTTACCTTAACTAATAGAATTATGTATTTTAACATATAAAAACAGTATTTTTTAGCAATATTTAATAATTATATTTCATTAAAAAATAAATTATATAACAATTACATGTTATTATGTTAATTATATATATATATATATATAAATTATATTAATTACTTTATTACATCAGTAAAATTTTTAACAAATTTAATAAATATTAAATAAAAAAACTAAACTATGTATAATACGTTACATGCGTCTCCCATCTTATTATACGTGTGATGAGTTTCCACATTAAATCAATCGAATCAACATCAATTTTTTTGTTAACTGATTATTCAAATAAAAAGAGATTTTTACTTTTGTTTTCAAATTTTTAAGTTTCTTAAGTAATATCAAGCATAATTAAATATTTATAATTAACTTATTTAATTATAATTACATCTAGTTATCTTAATTATATATATATATATATATATATATATATATATATATATATATATATATATATATTACATTGATTACTTTAATTATACATTTTAAATAATATATTTTCCTTAATTTAAAATAATCTTACTAATTTTTTTAAAATATATATGTCATAATTATGTGAATTTATTTAAATTAGAATATATACAGATTATAATTACCTTAATTATTATAATTACTCAAATGGATAAGGATGTTAATTTCGAGTAGATTTGAAACAAAAATCAATTTATTTCCATATAAAATGCTTCTATAACAAAAAGTCAAATGAAAATTTTGTTCCATTTTTATTTAAAAAAAAGAACATTACATATTTAGGTCAAATTAATCCTCCATTTTAAACTTTGGTCCATCAAAATATTATTAAATTTTTTGAATTAACATGTATAATAAATAAATAGTGTGGCAATTGTAACGCTCCTTTAATTTTAAATATAATTCATATTAATTTAATTATTATGTTAAGTTAATGAAAATGTGAGTAATTTTTTTTTTGATACTAGCAGAACAGAATTTAAAAATAGAAGTAAAATGATAAAAATTGCTTATGTATATATATATATATATATATATCCAACTGTACATCATGGTTTGGGTAATACATAACAGTCATAAGTACATCAAAAGACATATACTACCTAACCTAATATATACATCTAAAAGGTTCCTATACAGAGCAATACCGTCTACCCTATCCCTTACTAAATACTAAAGTCTCTAATGGTCCTCATCTGAAGGGGTCTCCTTTGATGCGTCATCTGCTGCATGGTATGCCTGTCTATTAGGTACCTTATGTGGTACCCCAAGTCCAGAAGAAGATGATGAAGAGGTATGTCACCCATTAGCTATACCTACTTGGTACTCAATATCAGGGGAGGCCACAGGTGACTTAACGAGTACTACCTCCATAGGAGATCCATCATCGGCAGGCATAGGTGCTGGCTCGTCTACAGCTGGAGCGTCCACAATAGGTAACTCGGGAGGAAGTGGAGGGGCATCCAAATAAGGAGCTATCACAAGGATGTTCGAATCTACTGGTGGTGGTGGTGGTGGTGGAACGTGAGGAGCGTAAATAAAATCTAGTGGGAGAGCAGTCGTATAGGAAATAGGTATCATATATGTCAATGGAAACATCTCAGCCCCAAGAATAGGGGATAGAAAAGTCACAGACATCAGACCTGTGTAGGTTAAAATGTTTGTGTCCTGATCATAATCCCATACTCCTCCATATGGATATGATATATGTAGATTAAACAGAACCGGCGTCCCCATCTTCAAAAATCACGATTGAACATGCACAACAAAAAAATAATGGAGTGAGGTGATTTGTTCTAAATCACTTTTACATGTATGGTAGGAATTCAAATACAATTAATGAAGGGAACCTAGGGTTTATTCTAAGTTATACTACACTACCCTTGACTTGGTATGGATCCATACTTCCCATCAGTGAGCAATAGTTCTCAACAGAACCTGGGAAGTGACTAGGAGTACATATACCTCATCAACATCATCACATGGTACAGTCCTCATCATCAATGAGGAACAAGTATCAGTCAGGACGTCTATTTATAGAGGTATACTCTCGAACCAATCCCGGAATGTTGAGCAGTTGTCGGGGTTATTGAGCTTGGTCAGGTGAATATCCTAGCTCACGGGCGCTACCCTGGCTATTAGGACTTTCACCACTCAATGCCTACCCCTGAGACCTCCCCAAATGGGTCCTTGCCTTTCATTCCTCAGCGTACCAAATTGTAGCTTCCCTAACAGGGTGTCATGCCACTGCATGTCCCTTGCTTTACATTACTCACTAATATATTAATTTCTAAAGGTTCATTATGGTCTCAAGTATTTGAGCACCAGTATAATTTTCACTAATATCTCTGCCTTATACTATAGAGATTTGATCCATACATATCATTCACATAATTCATAATTCAAATTAAAGCACACAAGCAATAATTCAATAAAAATAAAAATATACAAATAAAAATAAAGACTGATAATTAAGAAATAAATCATAGAATGGTCAAAAAATTCCATAAAAATAATTTTTAAACTTAGAAAAATGATTAGAATTTTATTATGAATTTTTAGAATTTTTTCGAAAATTTTTGAAATTTAGTATTCTTAAGAAAAATGTGTCCACAGACACTTATAGAGCACAATTAGAAGTACTAAATAAGTTTTAAAATTTATGAAATTTTTATAGATGATCTATTAGTCTGTCTAGACCTTACCTAAATGGTAAGAACTTAAACTGAAATTTCTATAGTAGTTTTCTAAAATAAATTCATAAATAGCTTATAAAATAATATCTATCTTTAGTTTCATATTATGAGATTTATGGTTTATTTCTTCTACTATTTTTGCTAAAAAAATTGAGTATTACTAAAATTTGATAATTTAATAATTTAATTATTTATTATAATAGCTAAAAATATTTTTTTCTAAATTTGGGCAGTATAACAGCTTAGTAATTCTACTATAATTGTTTGAATTCGAGCAGTATAACAACTTAATAATTATATTATAGTTGTCTAAATTTGAGCAGCATAACTACTTAATAAGAGTATTTTAATTATCTAAAATTGAGCAGAGTAATATCTTAGCAAATGCATTTTAATTTTCTAAAAATTAGCAAAGTAACAGCTTTAGCAAGTGCATTTTTATTTTCTAAAATTAAACGGAGTAACAGCCTGGTATAATTTAATAATTTAAATTTGAGCAAAATAACAGCTTAGCAAAAATTAAAGTTTAACATTAAACAATATAACAATAATATTAATAATAAAACTAAAGCCTAAGCGGATTTAGGGGAAAAACCCTTCTTACCAACATGCAAAGTAATTGAAATTTAGAACCAACCTCACTCCCCCCATTACCTCAAAGAGTTGGTGAAATTGTTGGTGCAGAGCTCCTAGGAAGGGGATTTTTACTAGTTATTGAAAAACTAGTAGAATTTTAGCATAAAAACAAAGTAAAAGAATTTTTTTTCTAGAGGAAGAGAGCTTCTCTATGGAGACTCACGACTGAGAAGAGGAATGAGAAATTCATTTCAAGTTCATAGCTATTTATAGAAAAAAAATTGGCTTAGGTGTTCATGGAGTTATGTCACCCATGATGTCAAAATTTCAATTTTCATTTTTTTATTAGAGACACATATTCATATAGGGGATGAATCACCCCTTGCTAGAGTTGGTACGTGGGATAGCAGCTGTCCCAAATATTTTCCAGTGTAAATTATACTTGTAATTAAATTAGTCAGTACTGATAAAATCGCCTAAACTTGAAAAAATTAACTTTTAATACCAAAATAATTAATTTAGATATAAATCTGAACAAATGTAATATTTTTCATCAAAAATAATTTCTAAAAATAAATTTTAATTTTTTTCGAATTATAAATATATATATTATATATTTTAAGCTTAGAAAATTCATATTAAATTCATTTTAATTCAATAAATGCTCAAATTTTTATGAAAATTCTAAAATTACATATTTTACCTAGAAATATACTAAAAATATCATTTTCATCATTTTTGAATGTCAAACCAATACTGAGTTGGTTATTTGATAACTAGGGGTATTTTGGTCATTTTATACAGGAATTTCAGAAAATTTCCATAAAATTTTCAAAATTATATTTTAATACATATGACATGATTTTAAACTCAATTTGACATTTTAATATCAATTGAATCTTTTTCTCATGTCAGCCTTTAATATTGACAAATAAGGACAAAATCGTCATTTTCTAATTTCTCCGGGATTCAACTCGGAAAAATTATTAAAAATCACGATTAGATAGTTTTCGCTATTCTAAGTTTAATCGTGGAAATAAGAATTTTTAGATTCCTTCCCGATTTTTCAAAATTAAATATAGAATAAATAAATAAAACAATTAATTAAGTAAAAGTGAGGGTGTTACAACAATAAATGCATAATTTAATATGAAAATAATTTAAATAGAAATTTCATATTAAGGTCAAAATTCATTGTTCTTTTCAAATTAATAATCTTAAATTTAAAATTATATTAATAATTAATTTTATTATATAATTTAAAACAATCTAATTACTTTGTTTGAAGTAATTTTCAATAACTTATCAAAATACATATTGAGCATAATTACCTTAATTAATTCATATCACAATATATATCCGTCCTAATTACCTTTATTAATAGTAGTGAATACTAACGTATATAAATAGTTTTTTTAACAATATTTAATAATTATATTTTATAAAATAATAAATTATATAACAATTATATGTAATTATCTTAATCATATATATTTAATAATTACATCAATAACTTTAATTAAATCAATACAAATTTCCATCAAATTCAATAATACATCAGATAAGAAAATAAATTATACATAATAGGCGTCATGTGTCTCTTATCTTATTATATAGGTCATGAATTTTTACATTAAATCAATCAAATCAACATTAATATTTCTTAATTTATTATTCAAATAAAAGATATTTCTACTTTCTACTTAAAGCATTAATTTTCTTCAATCGATATTAAATAAAATATTTATAAATCGTCTTATTTAATTATAATTACAGGCAATTACCTTAATTATATAAATTTATTAATTACATTAATGATTTTAATTAGTCATTTTAAATATTTTATTTACTTTATTTTAAAATAATCTTACTATCTTTCTTTTAAAAATATATATGTCATAATTATGTTAATTTATTCAATTAGAATATATACCCATTGTAATTACCTTAATTAATATAGTTATTCAAATGGTCAGGGACATTAATTTGTGTGAATTTAGAGCAAAAATCAATTTATTTCTATTTAAAATGCTATTTATAAGATTTACTCATCTTACTCTCATATAAAAATGATTCTCTCACTAGATATGCCCCCTATACATACATGCATACATATATATTTGAAATTGATTTCTGATATTTAGTTATAGCTTATTAAACTATTAAGTTGGCATTAAAAGCATAAAGAGGATATGTCAAATGCATGTTAGGTGAGTGAAGTCCACTTCTTCATGAAAGGGAAGTATTTAAGTAAAAGTGAATGTGAGAAAGAGTAGGGAGAGTGGAAGCTCGAGGAACCAGATAGTTTTATGTTTATATATATAGAGGGATTTTTTAATAAATCCCTCAATCACTTTCAACTCATGTGGTACACTGGTGGATATTCATGATTATATTGAAAATTGTTTACCTTTTCATTATTTAAGAATAATACTAAGAAAAGTTAAATATTTGAATCAAATGATTACCTTTTATTATTAGATTTAGTATATTATTTTATATTTTTTAATTTATCTTATAATATATAAATTAAATTATATCTTGAAAATTAATGTGATAGGTAAGTGGATATTGAAAAAAATTATAATATCCAATCTATTCAAGTGATTTGGCGATATAATGTCCATTTTGAAGTTCAAATGTCACTTGACATCATTATTATATTTTAAATGTAGGAGACATATAGTGGCTAGTTCAATACAAATTTAAATAATAATTTACCTTACACGCAATATTAAATATATTGCTCTCTTAATTCTTACTTATTATATAAATGGAAGGTGTTACACAAATACAATTTCTCTACCTTTTCTTTTTTCACAAAAGAATCTAACAAATTAAAATGGAATATCAATTTCTCCAGGACCTAAAACACATATTGCGATAATTGGTTCTCAAAGTTTGAGCGATTTGGCTATAGAATGTTTTTACATCACAAAATGATCAAAATCTAATCTTATTAGAAATGATTCTATTGGATAAAAAGGGTAAACATTTCTTGTTAAATTTTATTATATATCATTCACATAATTATTTCATATATCATGTTTAATGTTTTTTAATTTTTTTATTATATTTCTTGCATTGTAAATATAAAATATCACACCAAAAAGTTCATGTTGTTTACAATTTATGTTTTTTTCAAACAAAGTTTATAATTATTTTTTCTTATAAAATTTAATGTCAACATTTACTTTTGTCCTTATGTTCAACAATATAATTACATTAATTACACTTACGATCTTCTCATCCACAATATTTTAATTAACAATGTCTACCTCCTAAATTTTGACAAATATATGTTTTTTACGTATAAATATACAAATATTTTAATTTATAAATTAAAATTTTGACAAATATTAATTTATAAATAATTTGTATAATAATATAATTATAACAAATATATGTTAATTTTTTAGGTATAATTTCAACAAATTTTTTACAATTATTTATTTTCATACTTTAATATAATATGTTTTTTAAAATATTTCTAGTATCTTCAAATTATATTATATAGAAATATTAATTTATATAATTAATATAATTTTGACAAATAAATGTTTTTTACGTATAGTTTTAACAACTATTTTATAATTATTTATTTTTATAATTTAGTTTAATATTTCTGTTTTTTTAATATTTCTATTATCTCCCAATTATGTCATATACAATTATTCATAAACTCGCCCAACAGGCGTATCAATATCTAATTCCCATTTAAAGCCTACGAAGCTATCAAATCAGAGTTATCATACTTAAAAAGTCCTCTTGTCAATCTTAAATGTCATCTTTTCTTGTCTTGAGTATTTGGCGAGACAACTTCTAAAATATTTAGTCATATTAATTTAGACTATGATTACTTTGTTTGGTTGAAATCCAATTATGTTCCTAACAAAGCTACAAGTCTGCAACATAGCCGGATCGAGGTTTGATGATAGTGAAGATTTCACAAAGCTTTCAAGTTTCTATTAGGACTTTAGATGACAAAATGATCTGTGATTTGGTTCTGATTACGCCACAATTCTTTTCATCAAATGACTTGTCCAAATCCATCAATGTTGGCATAGGTTGAATTAATGAGAATAAGCCTTTTAATAGGGTAAAGAGGATGATCCTCGCATCCTAGATTTGTGATCCAATAACCATTGGAAAGAACATCATTTTGTAAAATGTTTTATTTCCATCCTCAAACCATGATTTTAACTACATTGACCCACTCTACTATAGCCTTGACCAAAAGAGCCATATGACTTTGCAGTCATTTATGATTGAACAAATATGAAGATAATAAAAGAATTAATTTGTAAATATAAATTTTTAGATATGGCAAATTATACAAGTTAAATTTCAAGTCTCTATCTTACATTTATTTTAGACTAAATTACTAATTCGGTTTCTTAATTAATTTTTTTTTATTTAATTAGGTCTCTCAATTATTAAAAGGTTCAATTAATTTTCATAATTTTAAAAAAGTTCAATTAGGTTCCATAATTTTTGAAAAACACTCCAATGTTACCGTTTTGGTCCAAAAAGACGTTGTTTCTGTCACATTTTCGACTATGTTTTTTACACCATTTAGTGTAAAATTACATGAAAAACGATATTCTTTTGGATGAAAAGAGTAATATTGTAATGTTTCTGAAAATTATGAGACCTAATTGAATCTTTTTGAAAATTATGAGACATAATTAAACTTTTTAATAATAGAGAGACCTAATTGAATAAAATAAAATAAATTAAAAAACCAAATTAGTAATTTAACCTTCATTTTATTAATAATCAATATATTTTGAATTGTGTTACACTAATGGTGAATATAAATCTTTGACTTTATCTACTTGTTGCTTTTAGGTTAGGGGTGTTGATGTGATGGAAATGATCCAATGAATCTCACAAATCAAACCAAATCAGTTAGATTAGTTTAATTAATTAGTTCTTTTCATTTTAAATGTAAATCAAACCAATTAAAATT
Organism: Spatholobus suberectus; assembly: GCA_004329165.1. Taxonomy (NCBI): domain Eukaryota; kingdom Viridiplantae; phylum Streptophyta; class Magnoliopsida; order Fabales; family Fabaceae; genus Spatholobus; species Spatholobus suberectus. The sequence continues at coordinate 74,012,692 of CM014730.1, read as the reverse complement.
GATTGTTTTTGAATTTATCTTTTTTCAACCCAAACCAACTTGATAATTTGTTAAACTATTTTTTAACTTTTAGATTAATATATTTTAGACTTTAGTACTTAATTTTTTCTTCTACTTTTGTCTTTTCTTTCCTTTTTTTTTTTATTTTGATCTTCTTATAATCTTATCCAATAATACTAAAGTCTTAATTTATTCGTATTTATTGTGTAATTGTTTTTTTTTTATCATATTCTAGGTAAAGAAGTTGATAAGATATGTAAAGTGATAACTATAAAAAAATTAAATATTAAATAAAATAAATAACTAATCATTAAAGAATAAGAAATACCTTTACCTTGTATTAATATATCAAGTTAAAAATTTATATAAATGGACAATAAGTGGATATATAAACTTAAAGAAATATAATAATTTACTTTTTTTTGTATCATAATCTAGTGACTTAACCAGACCAACTAATTTAAATATGATCACATTAGGTTAGATTTTGTTATAGGACCGACTTAGACTCTTAAACTAACAATGCTTCTTTAAGCATCACCCGCTTAGGGGCAACTGTTCTGGAGGTTATCCAGACCCCCAATCTAAGTCAACCCAACATCGCCTATCCTGGTTAGCGTAGCCTCAATTCTCCCGACTCATTACCCCTTGCTATCCCGGACCAAATCCACCTCTATCCTGGCATAGCATGGGAAAAACTTAACAGCAAGGAACACGTGTAGTTAGGCACCCAAATGCATGCTGTCACATGGCACCTAACTCTAACAGAATTTTCCTCTAAAAGCACACTATATAAAAGACTCCACACCCACCTGGTACATATACTCTCTCTCATACTCACTCATACTTGGGTCCATACTGACTTAAGCATTGAAGTCCTTGTAGGTGCCATCACTGGAGATGTCGACAACCACCATGGGAGCCTACCGGAGACACATTCTTGTGTTCACCACACAACATTGGCGCCATCTGTGGGAATCGTTTTCTGATTCTCTTCCCTTAGTTGTCTTCACTCTCTGAAGATCGTGATGGTTAGCACAAGAAACCGCAAGTTTGTTGTGGCACATTCGCTACTAAAGCTTCCACCACCATCACCTACGGATGGCGAAGCTACTTTCACCACTCCTGAGGCGCCTCCCAACCTACACGATGTTCTGGCACCCTCAATTAATATGGCAAACCTCATTGTGCTGATATAGCAGTAGAGAGAGACGTTGAAGGAGCAGGAGAAGATCATTACTGAACTCTGAGCAGAGAGAGACAGTAAGAAGGTTACGGAGAACACTTATGACCACACTGAGAGATCCATTGCATCTGCTCTGAAACTTGCACTAGAGATGCATGACGTGCACATGACCACGAAGGTGGACGAGGAGGATGAGTTGGTTCTGTTCAACCTTCCTTTCTTGCTGAGGATCTTGAATTTGCAGGTCCCAAAGCAGCTGCAGCAACTGCCTTCTCTAAAGTTGTATGATGGATCTTCTGAACCTAATAACCACCTTTCAGTGTTTGAGTCAGTGATGTCTAACAAAGGAGCGTTAGCTTCGTTGATGTGCAGAGCGTTTCTGCTCTCATTGAAGGGAGTGGTGCTGAAATGGTTCCAATCTCTGGAATCGAGGTCCATTGATTTGTGGACTACTTTGAGGGAAATTTTTAAAACCGCCTTCGCGACTAGCAAGGCTCGGCTGAAGATTGAGGTCGACCTGAGGAGGATCTGCCAAGGTGTGGACGAGTCGTTGAGGGAATATATCGGCAGATTCAACCAAGAGGCATGAGCTGCGGATAATCTACAACTCGGAGTGGTTTTAATGCTAGCCAAGGATGGGGAGGCCAGGCTCGCCTTTCTTCATGTCTATCATTATGGCTTCAATGGAGGAGTTTTTGAAGAAGGCCGAGAAGTATATCAATTATGAAAATATGTTGGAGGTCGAAAAAATGAAAATGGCCAAGACTGACTCGTAGATAAAGAACCTGCAAGTTAAGGCCGATACCTCGCCGTGTCATAAGGACCAGGGTCTAACAAAATAGGCCCTAGGTTTGAAGAATACACACCGCTGAACACCTCTAGAGGAAGAATTTTGAACGAAGTACTCAACGTGGAGTTTGTAGAAGAAAGAATAAAGCCCCCGAGGTCGATAAAAAATAGAGAAAGAGGGGATCAGTCCAAATATGGCTGATATCATAGGGCGACCGAGCATGATACCGACAAATGCTTTCAGTTGAAGGATGCGATTGAAATGATGATGAGGCGTGGAAGACTAGACCGCTTTGTCAAGTGGAATAGGGGTCATAGTGACAGAGGACGACGCCCTTCACCACTTAGAAGAGACAGGTCCAGCAGCCCAAGGAGGGGACGTTCCTAAGCATGGAGAGATAGATCACCACATCGGCATAGTCCTGCGAGAGGCCACTCACCACCCTGACCATCGCAAGACGATGTCGAGATACATGCTATACGCTGCCAGTCCCCAAGATGGTCGTCTTCCTGGCGGCCCACATGATCTCCTGCCTGTTCTCCAGCACAGAGTCTTGAGATCATATACGTCATTGTAGGTAGATTCTCAAGTGGAGGCCCGTCGAACAATGCTAGGAAAAGACACGCTAGAGAGGTAATGGCAACTTCTTCCAGGATTCGTACTGGTGATAACCCCATGAAGAAGAGGACCTCACCTTTAACCTTCGATGAGTCGGATTATGCCGACGTTATACTAAACCATGACAATCCTCTAGTGGTGAATGCTTTGATGATGAACAAGGAGGTTTATAGGCTACTAATGGATATCGATAGCTCGGCCAATGTTATGTTCTATGAGTTTTTTAGAAGCTGAAGATACTAGAATTCAAGTTAATGCCATATAACAAAGACTTGATAGGATTCTCCGGGCATCACATAACACCAGTAGGATACATAAAGCTCCACGTGACTTTTGGAAAGCCACCATGCATGAAAATCGTGTCCACACAGTTCATTGTTGTAGATGCGAAGTCCTAGTATAATGCAATCCTGGGCAAACCGACGTTAAATGCATTGAGGGCCGTTATCTCGGTCTCTCATCTAGCTATGAAGTTCATTGACAATAACATGGAGGTAGTCACCTTTCAGGGTGACCAGAGGAAAGTAAGGGACTGCTAAAGGAATCCTTTAAAGTTAGACATAACCTCGACATGGGTTACAAGCCCAATCCCAGAGAAGGTGAAGTACACCTGATAGAGTTAGAATGCCGAGATGAGATTAAAAGAGATACCTGGATACCCCATCCAGAGCCAGAAGGAGAATGTATCCTGGTTCAGATCGGGATGGAAAAGGATTAGGTCGTGAAGATTGGAGCTAGATGAAAAGGTGAAGGATGACCTATCAACACTTATGAAGGATAATGCCAGCTTGTTCACGTGGAAGCCAACAGATATGGCCGAGATAGACCCCAATCTCTTCTGCCACAGGTTAGAGGTTGACCTCTTTGTGAAGCTGGTTTGTCAAAGAAGGAGGAAAATAGTCCTTGAGCGCCTACAAGAGATTGATAAACAGGTGGAGGAGCTGTTAAAAGCCGGCTTCATTCGAGAGGTCAAATATACCACCTAGCTAGCCAACGTAGTGCTTGTAAAGAAGTAGAACGGGAAGTGGAAAATGTGTGTTGATTACACCGACCTAAACAAGCACTGCCCGAAGGACTCTTACGCTCTGCCTGACATTGATAAGCTGGTGGATGGCTCATCTGGGTTTCGCTATTTGTCTTTCATGGATGCTTATTCCGGGTATAACTAGATCCCACTATACCCTAGCGACTAGGAGAAGACTGCTTTCATGACGAAGAAGGCTAACTACTGTTATAAAGTGATGTCTTTTGGGTTGAAAAATGCTGGAGCTACATATCAAAAAATGATGAATAAAGTGTTCGAGGTGCAGATAGGGCAGAACTTGGAGGTATATGTTGATGACATGATTGTAAAAAGTGCAACCGCTTCAGCACACCTCTAGGACCTGCAGGAAACTTTCACCCAATTAGAAAAATTCAACATGAGGCTAAACCCTAACAAGTGTGCATTCGGCATCTTAGTTGGAAAATTTTTGGGGTATATGCTTTCTGAGAGGGGGATCGAGTTGAAGCCGAAGAAGTGTTGAGCTATTTTAGAAATGAAGAGCCCTCAAAGCGTGAAACAGGTCCAGAAGTTGACGGGGTGCCTTGCGGCGTTAACAAGATTCATAGTCAGGTCGGTGTAGAACGCTCTTCCTTTTTTCCAACATTTTAGGAAGGGGAAACCTTTTGAATGGACAGATGATTGTGAAGCTTTGTTCATCAGGTTGAAGAAAACCCTATCTTCTCCCCCCTTACTCATTAAACCTGAGACAGTTGAAGTGTTGTACCTATACTTAGCTGTGGCTGACGAAGCCGTGAGTGCCGCATTGATATGGGAGACAGCGGAAGTCCAGAAGCTGGTCTATTTTGTAAGCAGAGTTCTATAAGGAGCTAAATTGAGATATCCAAAGATGGAGAAAGTCGTATTCACCCTAGTGATGGCGGCTAGAAGGTTGCAACCGTACTTTCAGTCGCACCAGATTATTGTAAGAATGGATCAGCCAATCCAGCACATCCTACACAGGCCAAGTTAATGAGAAAGATGACAACTTGGGCCACTGAATTGTCACAATATGGAATTCAATACGAACCGAGGCAGGCATTAAAAGCCCAAGCGTTAGCTGACTTCACAGTAGAACTGACTCTGATAGAGTCCTCGTCCGGAGATTTGATGTGGACCCTTTTTGTAGATGGGTCATCCAATGAAAAAGGCAGCGGAGTTGGAATATTATTGGAGTTTGTGGACGGCATGGCGTTAGAGCAATCGTTGACCTTCACGTTTCCCACATCCAACAACCAAGCTAAGTATGAAGTGTGTATAGCCAGACTCATCATGGCAGCCGACATTGGTATTATGTCATTGCATGTATGTAGCGATTCGTAGTTGATGATCTCGCAGATTAATGGATCATACTAGGCAACAAAGCCGATATTGCAAAAGTATCTGGTGAAAGTTAAAACTCTCATGACAAAGTTTAATAATATAGACTTTGTCTACATTCCTTGGGACAAGAATGTCAAGGTGGATATTCTGTCCAAGTTGGCTAGCACTAAATCTTCTGGCAATAATAGGACAGTCATCCAATAGATAGTGCACGAGCCTAATCTCGTGTTGGCGATAGAGTCGAAGCAGAGTTGCATGTCCCTTATTACGAGCTATCTAAGTGGAGGCATTGTTCTAGAGGATAAAAAAGAAGCAAAGAGGCTAGAGTAGTCCGCGACTCATTTTTGCATAGTAAACGACAGACTACACCGGCGTGGCTTCTTACAATCATTGCTGAGATGTTTGAGAAGCCAGAGTCTGAATACGTGATGGCCGAGATACACGAGGAATGTTGTGGCCAACACTTGGGAGGCAGAGCTTTGGCCAAGAAGATACTCAGAGCTTGCTATTACTGGCCGACGTTAGAAATCAACTCTATAGAATTCGCTAAGAAGTGTGATAGACGCCAAAAATGTTCCGACATCCATCTAGCGCCCTCGGAAGATTTGAGTACGATAACATCCCTATGGCCTTTCATATGGTGGGGTATTGATATACTCGGTCCCTTCCCCAAGGCACCCGGCCAGGTTAAATATTTGGTGGTAATGATCGACTATTTCACCAAATGGATCGAGGCAGAAGCACTAGCCACTATCATGGTGAGGAATGTTAAGAACTTCGTATTCCGATAGATTATTTGCAAGTTCGGGATACCTGATGTCCTAATGTCCGATAACGACATGCAGTTTACAGATAAGACCTTCCATGAGTTCTTGGCCAGGTAGAAGATCAAGCACATCCGTTGAACACCCTTAAACAAATGGGCAGGTCGAAGCAGCAAATAGAGTCATCCTCAAAGGGCTCAGATGACGTTTAGATGAAGCGAAGGGATGTTGGGTTGAGCAATTACCACATGTCTTATGGGCGTACCGCACAACCTTCCACTAAAGAGTCTTTTTTTTTGCTTTATTTACGGTGTGGAGGCAATGATCCTAATAGAGATTGGAGAGCCGAAATGGAAAGTGGCTAATCTAAGGTTAGAAGACAACGATGGATTGCTATGCTCAGAGTTGGATGTAGCGGAAGAACGGAGGGAAGTGGCCGCCATAAGAGAAGCTGCTTTGAAATGACAAGTCGTGGTGAGATATAACAAGAAGGTGATGCATCGCTCTTTCGAGCTCGACGATTTGGTTGTGAGACGTGCCGACATAGGGGGAAGAAATGCAAGACAATGAAAGCTCGTCGAGAAATGGGAAGGCCTATACTAGGTTACCTTAAAGCCGAAAACATGTGCTTACACCTTAAAGACACTACCCGAAATAATTATCCTGCGGACATGGAATGCAGGCAACCTCAGACGATACTACAGCTAAGGCATGATGGGTAACATTAATTTTGATTTCCAAGCTATTTCAATTCCGTAGTATAGCTGGACAGAGTCACATACTATAACTTATGGCTTCTTGTAATATTTTTTGCCCCGCATGATTAATAAAATGAGAGTTTGCCTTCCATAAAAAGTTGAGTACAGGGGTGAACTGACACAAAGAATAAAGTCAATGCAAACTACCTCGTGTATGTGGATTCACTCCAGCTGGGGTAGGAAGATTGCTAAAATTAAAGACGAGGCCATGAGAACTATCTCGTGTATATGGATTCGCTCCAGCCGGAGTAGGAAGATCACTAAAATTGAAGACAATGCCATGTGAACTACCCTGTGTACGTGGATTTGTTTGAGCCGGGGTAGCAAGACCGCTACAATTGAAGACAAAGCACTGTGAACTAACCCGTGTACGTGGATTCACTCTAGCTGGGGTAGGAAGATCGCTAAAATTGAAGACGAGGCCATGCGAACTACCCCGTGTACGTGGATTTGCTCCAGCTGGGATAGGAAGATCGTTAAAATTGAAGACAAAGTAATGCGAACTAACTTGTGTACGTGGATTCGCTCCAGCCAGGGTAGGAAAATCGCTAAAATTGAAGATGAGGCCATGCGAACTATCCTGTGTACGTGGATTCGCTCCAGCCAGGATAGGAAGATCGCTAAAATTGAAGACGAAGCCAAGCGAATTATCTTGTGTACGTGGATTTGCTCCAGCTGGGGTAAGAAGATCGCTAAAATTGAAGGCAAAGCAATGCGAGCTACCCCGTGTATGTGGATTCGCTCCAATCGAGGTAGGAAGAGCGCTAAAATTGAAGACGAGGCCATGCGAACTAGCCCGTGTACGTGGATTCGCTCTAGCCGGGGTAGGAAGATCGCTAAAATTGAAGACAAAGCAATGCGAACTACCCTGTGTACGTGGATTCACTCTAGCTGGGGTAGGAAGATTGCTAAAGAAGAATGAAGGCAAATGTGAACTACTCCGTGTACGTGGATTCGCTCCAGCCGGGGTCAAAAGATTGCTCTAGCCGAGAAACAGAGACCTCTACCTTGTCCGACATATACAAGGCTCATCAGATACAAAAAGGAAAAAAGTATGCGACATAATATATATATTGAAATTTGCTTCAGGTATAAAAGAAAAACAAAGGCAAAAATCGCGAAGTACAAGCTAACATAAGCGTTTAACAAAGTGCGAAGAACGAAAGCCGACAGTCTCACGCAGTCAACGAAAGTGCAGGAATAAACTTATTAAACATAAGCGCTCAGTGAAAGTATGAAAGGTAATGAATAAACGCAAGAATGATCAACAAAGACACAAAAGGTAGTTCATACACACACACACACACACATACACACATATACAAAGCAAAGCACATGTACTAAGTTGTATTTGACAAAAGAAACATTGAAGCAAAAACTTGAAACTCATCATCTATTTTGAATGCATTTACAAATGTACATAGCCTAAAGAAAACTTAAACAAAAATTACAAAAACAACAGGTATCCCAGCCCTTCAACTCCCGGCACTGGCAACATCTTCAGGAACATGGCATTTCTGGGCTCAAGATCATCGCCTAAGACCACCACCTCGATAGAAGGTGGGATAGTTGGAGTCACCTACGGGGTCGATATAAAACTATCTGCAAGTTCCCCTACAACATCTTGCCTATTTGTTTTAGCATCTTCAACCCCGCCACCCTGATTTCCTTCATCGGCTTCATCTTCCTCAGCGTCGGAATCAACCACTGGAATGGTTGGATCTGCTGGCGTCATTTCACCATTCACGTTTGCATGCCAGACGCCGTCGATGACCTCACAATCAGGTCAGGCGCACGCAAGATCTATGTTCTTTGGAGAAGGAAGCACACTTGCTCCATAGTATTTTCGAAAGAGAGTTGGACAAACTCGATCCAGCGGCGGCACATCATTTGAGTCTCTTCTTAAGAAGCCACCATGCCGAACTCTAGCTCTTGTATCTTAGCTTGCAAATTTTTAACTTCACTTCTAGAAGCTTGTAGTTGAGTAGATAAATCTGCGTACTTGGTATCCGCGGTAGATAGCTTCATCTGAAGATCTGATTCAGCTTGGGATGCCTGTTGCCTTTTAGCTTTTTCTTTCGCCAGCTCCCTTTTCAATGATTGCACTTCCTCCTCCAACTCGGCAATTCTTCTGCCGGATTCATCCTTGGCCATGCATGTGCCCTCCTCGGCTTCTTTCAATCGGGATATAACCCCGTCCTTCTCAGCCAGGACGTCCAAGGGGTTCTGGCTACCAAACGCCTCCTTCATCAGCACGTATTGTGAATAGCCATGAAACATATGGCTGAATAGGGAGGATAATTCGTTAAGGCCACTTCAAATGGTGCCCAGATCCCCCCTCATTGAATGGATGTCGCCGGTAACCCTTTCGGCGAACACCGAAGCCTTTTCGGCTAGAACGTGCTTGTCCACCAGCTCCACCATTGAAACAGAGGGACAATTGTCCCGACACCTTTTTGCAGTTGGCGCCTCCTCGGGTATACTGCCGGTCACGGCTCTCTTTTTGGCAACAGTAGTGGAAGGAACAACGCTGGAAAATTTGGCTATAGGGACCGGCTGAAGCCTCTACCCCTGCAAATTCAGCTTCAGCAGTTGCCAGCCTAGGGGGTACGGCCGCACCTTGGGCCTCGGCCTCCCTAATCACTATACCTTTAGTTGCAACAAAGACTGGGGGGAGAAAGCGCTTGCGTCTTCTCAGTCGTCTTGGTCTTCCCCTTGGCCCTCCTCGATTCCTTCGTTTTGGTTGTCTTATCCTGTTGGAGGGCCAAGGCGAAATAAGCCATCTTCGACTTCACCATTGTGTCTGCAAGAAAAAAGAAACTTGGTCAAATTAAGCACGAAGTATCAAGACAATGGAAAATAAACATGCAAAGCGCATATAAACACACCAAAATTTTGGTGGTACTTAGCAAAAGTAGTGCTAATCAGCCACTGGCAAGGGATGTGATCTTGCAGGTTTTTTATTAAAGTGAAAAAATGATCTCAGGCTCGAGCTTCCTCTGGGGTTAAGTCATCGTTCCAGACCAAAAATCGTCTGAGGTCTAGGCAACAATGATCATACGACCAGTACAGGGGGAACCTCGCCTCAACAACGTTCTCCCTAGCACCACGGTCCATAAAAAATGCCTCCCAACTCTCCGTACGGGGGCGCAAAAAGAAGAATTTGTCTTTGTAGTCCTTGTATGAGTCTTAGAAAGGCTTAAGTAGTGCCCTACCTCAGACGCTTCGAAACGAGACGGAGGAGAATTTATTGTCGTAAGTCTTGCGAATGGGGGAAAAATAATAGAAAAATAAGTTTTGGTTGCAAACAACCCCTTTCCGGTTGCACAAATTCTCGAACGCTACCATAAAGCCCCAAGAATTCGGATGCAGTTGCGACGGCACGACACTTAAAAGTTCAGGACTGACACCTGGAACTCCATCAAAGGCAGCTTAACTCCAAGATACTTGAACAGTGTCAAAGACATCGGAAGGAAATCAGGGTATAAGTACCCTACCGTTGCAGCCTTTGCTTCATCCAGTGGAGCCCCCATGTTATCTTTTTAGCCTTGGGAGCATATATGACCGCCATCTCCTGGGGCCACTACGTCAAAAGGCATCTCGGCAGTGCCTTGACTCAACTCAAGACGATCCACCAAAGTGTCCAGCGCCGCCTGGTTAAAACACGACCGAGTTCCAGCCACCTCGTTGTCAACCCAATCAACATCTAGACCAGTTGCGTCATGGTAGGCTTCAGGAGTTGTCTCGACATTCCTAACAGTCTTTTCCATTTCCTTGTCAAAAGTAGTGGAAGAAAGGTCAAAAGAGGCCGATTGGGGGTTTAACCGCAAACCCACCCCAACGTTGGTTTGCATCGATCTTTTAACCTCGGAAATACTTTTCGGCCCAGAGGAAATTTTCATCAAGTCTGGGTATTTCACCCAGGCTTTGGCATACTCCGAAACCTTATTCGGGCCATATGACATGCCTATCGCTGTCAAATGACTCCGACATTTCTCTAAGATTTCCGGGCAAATCACAATCTTTGGCGGCGAGGGTTGTTTTAGGTTGGTCGTCATGGGACGCTTGCTGGTCCTTCTTGCGGACCCTGATTTGCCTAACCTACCACGGGCCACCATCCTTCTACGTGTAACTGCTAAGCCAATTGAAGAATCAACAACACCCTTTCAACCGCAACGACCAATATGACGTGGAGGCACTGCCACGGACTGAAAGAGCTAGTTGGCTGTGTGTCCCCTTGGGAGGTTGCCACGACCGCCCTCAGCCGAAGATGAAGCATCGCTTCTACGCGAGTCCATCTTCGATGAAATAAAAAACACAATACAGCATCGAAAACCAGAATACAAGAGAATGCTTAAAATAAAGGCAAGAAAGAGAACGTTGTAACAGCCCAAATTTCAAGTACTAGAAATAAACCACGAGATAGCTTTTAGTAGAACCCTTCTCATATGTTATTAGACAAAAGATGTCTTAAGAATTATTATTATTATATTTCCTATTATTATTATTATTATTATTATTATTATTATTGTGTTGTGTTGTTGTTATTATATTTATTGTTATTATTATTATTGTTGTTGTTGTTGTTATTATTATTATTATTATTATTATTATTATTATTATTATTATTATTATTGTTATTAATACCTTAGTATTATAAATTAGTAGGAATATTATCATACAATCCAAAAGAGCATCTAGGGCCCAATAGGGGACTAAAGTCCACTAAGCCACATACCCACCCACATGTTATAAGAAGGGAATAGAGAAGGAGGGTTAGGTTTAGCCGTCACAAAATAGAGGAAGAAAAAAGTTAGAGAGAATGAGGAAAAGAAGAGAAGAAGAAGAGGAAGAGAAGGAGGAAGAATAGAAACCAGAGAATCCAAACCCTAGAACTCAACTTTGCATGTCCACAAAGGTGAGTGCTCTCCCCCATGTCCTTCCTTGTTCTTGTTCATCTATTTATCTTTTCCCTCCTTATACCTAAATTTAGGGATTTGATGGGTTTTGAGGGGATTATGAAGGAGTAAGGAAATTATAGATTAGATTGACCAATTATCGATGTAGAAGAGTGATTAAGAATCTAATTATTTATCTTGAAGCATTTAGAACCCAAAGATAATAGGAAAAATAAATTAAAATTAGTACCTCGAATCCGCCCGGCGGGATTAGATAGCCGTTGGGCAACTTTTCTTCAAAAACTGGATTCTGTGTTTACGCTAGGCACGCGAAGCCGCTGGGCGGGGTGAAATACCCGCCGGGCGGGTTGGGTTCCAGCGCGGACCTACTGGGCGGGTTCGCTGGACCGCTGGGCGGGACTTCCGTCCTGCTGGGCGGATACGACTTTTGTTATTCCGTTCTTTGTGTTTATGAGCTCCTCTTTGTAGTTTTTAACTCATTGTTGTTTGTTTTCTTATGCCTTATTGAGGTTATATTGTATGATTATTATTTACCTTGAAAGAAACTGAGTGTGATATGAAATTGTGTCAATGTTTCATGATAAAAGTCTCTATAAAAAGTTGTAAGCATTATTTGTGACCATGCATCATAACATTTGAGTTATGTGATGAGGAAAGTATGTAGGAATCTGGCTGGTGGAGGCCGTGATGGGTTGTCTAACCTTAGCCTTGGGGGTTATCCGGTTGGAAAAACTCCAATGGTCCATGCTGATCCCATGGAGCCGGGGCGTACTGGCAAAACTGGCTAACCCTGACTAGTCACCGGGGGATATCATGCTAGTTGAGGGTGCGAAAGCCGAAGGCATCGGTACCGATGACGCTTCTTATGGCCTGCATTTACTCCTAGTCTACTTTCTGAAAAGTTTAGGTTGGTACCACATGTGCATGAGTAGTGGTTTAGGAACATAACACGCATATGTATCTTGTTATAGTGTGATATGTTAGAGTGTGCTATGTTGTGATTATGTGAATTTTATGTGACCCTATTTATGTGAATTCTATGTAAGAATGCAATTGTGCCTTGTGATGAAATGTTAAAGTTGTGGACATGTGATCATATCTTGCACGAGTGTCGTTCCTGTTTGATAAAACAAAACAAGGTATATGTCTAGTTACTAGACAAAGAATGTGAAACAATTATATGCTTGTAATTGGAATTGTGTTTGCTACCTTAAGGATAAGTGAGAGGCTAGACCTTAGGATAGTGTTATGAGGGTTCTAGTTGGATAATAATAGTTGTGAATAAGATAGAGGAAAGGTGAATTCCCTCATGGCGTAATAGAAAGGTATAAGACAAGTAAGAGAGAGAATGAAATAAGAGTATTTTGGGATGTCTGTAACCTTAGACTTGACCCTAGGGGACAGCTTTGAATATTAAAAGGAAGAAGAGTAAATTCTAAAGAGGGTTTTGGGTAAGAAAGTATAAATAATGAGGATGAGTTCTTAAGTTAAGAATGAGATAATAAACCAATATAATAGTTGTGAGAATGAGAGAGCAATTAACAGGGAGTATTGACTGTTGAAAGGTGTAGACTCAACCATAGGTGTGGATAATTATGAGAAACCCAATGAGGCTAAAGCCATGAGAGATAGGTAATGAAGGTTGTCCGAATAGAAGAGTCTAACCCAGCTGTAGAGTCCTTAGAGCACTCACTGAGACATTATGTCTCATTCCTTTAAGTTTTCCCTTTTTTAGGATACAGGTGAAGACACGCGTAGATGGAGCTTGGAGTCACGTGCAAGAAAACGTAGTCTAGTTTATATTATGTTTTTGTATTCTTGTTTATATTTTGTACGATACCTTCAGGTGATAGATGAGTTATATTTGGCATGTATTTTCTTTTTATTGTATTGTTCGTATATAATATTCAATTATATTTATGAGTAGTATTTGTATGTTGTTTCTACCTTTCTCAGTTTGTTTTTTTAAAATCTAGACCTAGTTACGGTAATGCCCCTTAGGGTGTTACAAACGTCACCTTGGTATATAAAATGTTGGTAATAAGGAATAATGAACGGAGAACAGCAAGTCGTGTCCTTCACTGGAAGAAAAGAGCTCAGGAAGCAGGCAACACTCATGAAAAAGAAGGATAGCATAGCAGAATGAAGGTAACGGTGCCAAACTTTGGGGACCTGAACCTTTTATATTACAGGCCCATTTTACAACCAAGCCTAAATCCAAAATTTTCAAAAGACAATCGCCAAATATCTTGGAATTTGAAAAGCTGCAGAATTTAAGATATTGAATCATTGCACATTTAATGTGCCTCAACTATCCAAAGGGTACGATGCACCTATTTGGAAAACGAAAAGACTCAAACCTTTTGACTCCAAAGTCGACCAACCTCTCCCAGCGGGAAGCCTTACCGACTTGGGGGACAACATCATCTCGGACCCTCTTTCGGTCTCTTAAGCCGATGATGCTTGTTTCAAGCATCACCGATTTGGGGGCAACTGTTATGGGGCCGACTTAGACTCTTAAACTGACGATGCTTCTTTAAGCATCACCTGCTTGGGAGCAATTGGTCTGGAGGTTATTTGGACCCACAATCTAAGTCAGCCCAACATCGCCTATCCCGGTTGGCGTAGCCTCGATTCTCCCGACTCATTACCCCTTGCTATCTCAAACCAGATCCACCTTTATCCCGGCACAGAATAGGAAAAACTTAACGGTAAGGAACACATGCAGTTAGGCACCCAAACGCACGCTGCCACGTGACACCTAACTCTAATAGAATTTCCTTCCAAAAGCACACTATATAAAGGACTCCACACCCACTAGGTACACATACTCTCACTCATACTTGGATCCATACTAACTTCAGCTTCGGAGTCCTTACAGGTGCCACCATCGGAGATATTGACAACCACCGTGGGAGCCTACCGGAGACGCATTTTTGTGTTCACCACACAACAAATTTTATTCTAAAATTGAACCAATCCAACACATGAACACCTTTATTTTATGTCATATTATAAACATTATGCTTAAAATTTAAATATAATAGAATGTTGACTTATATTAAAGATAAGTCAATGATGAACCGATCAAAGAACTCTTCAAGTTATTAATAAACAAAGAGAAAATAGTACAAACATTGATAATGTAAAGGTTTTTTACACTATCATCTAATTACAAACCACCAGATATGATAAATTTGTTAACTTTGATAATAATTACATTAAAAGTCAGGCAAAGGATAATTTTTAATTAGTTGATAATGTACAAAATTTTACATTGATGCAAGACCATTAAACTCATAAATAAATATACAATTTATTAAGGATTAAATGATAAATATATTAATTTAAAATATATTAAATTAAACCTTTTAAATCTATTTGGTATAACTTTTTGGATTTTTTTCACTAATTTAAACCTTTTAAAATTAAATATTTTTCTTAGTGTTATCATATTATTAAATTTAGTAGGATTAATCCAAGTATGAACACTAAGTTCCTGACTACTTTTGTTCCCAATTCTGAGTTCTTGCATAGCTGGATAAATTTTCCCGGAGTCTGGATAAACGTTAGTTCACTTTTTTATTGGGTTGACGTCAATTGTAACCATACGTATCTTTCATTTTTGGCCATGGAAACAAGTTAATTTTTTTATTACTTTTATTACTTCATATTTATATTCCTTGTTATAATAAAATTAAAATAAAATACACATTTTATGCAATCTTTATTTATTCCAAACGATAAAAAATAGAAAAATAATATAATATTTTGTGAGCATAAATAACATTAGCAATGAAATCAACCAGTCTCATTAGGGATGTTCGTAGATTGATTTGGAGCCAAAAAAAAAAATCTAATCCAAAGATTAAAACAACTTGCGGTTCGGTTCAATTTGGATCGCTTTCTTAAAAAATCCGATCCGATCTTGGATTGGATTGGATGATTTGGTTTTTACTAACACATTTTTACTAATATTTTAATTTCTTATTACTAAATGCCTTAGCTCCATTAAATTTTATAGCATGATCGCAATTACAGTTTAAATTTAAAGCTTCTAACTCATGTAAGTGACCTTGAAATGTCTATTATGTGCGAGGCCTTGCTTCATTTAAATCATCCGTATGTGTTTATAAACTTGAATCAACATGCTTTAATACTAATTGCGGGATGTTTTGCTACATGGATTCTCATCTAAATCCAAGATTTATCTACTTAAGACACACCCATATAGTTTTGTATGATTCTATCATCCCCTGTAGCTTGAAAACATTGGTTTGACATCATTGGTCGTGAACTAATAATGCATAGCATAAAACAGCAAATTATTAGTTTTTCTGCTAACTTTCAGACTTTTTTCCATACACATAAAAGTATAAAACGCATAGTTGCGTATGTGAAATGCATGAACATTAGCATTATCAGTTTGGTTTGGAGCGGTTCAGTTTTGGGAACATCAACTGAAAATCGAACTGAACCAATAAATTATACTAAAAGATGATCCAAATACATAAAAAAATTATCAATTTTCGATTTTTCTTATTGGTTTGTGTTTTTGTTTTATTGGATTGAATATGAACACCTCTAATTATCCCGTGGTCAACTTCATCCGTCAAGCGTAAGTAGACAATCACCTATATGAAATTTTAAAAACTTAAAATCATTATAACAATTTTGATCATAATTAACAACAATCATAAGACTAATGCAGAAATTAAGAACTAAGCCATGCAATTACCTAACCCAAATTATCCCCTTTTTTGGGACTCTACTTCCATGCCCTTTTGACTATTGTTTTAACCACTGTCACCCTATCAGCGACGCAACCCCAAGTTCTGCGAATGTCCGTTGCTTTCCTATTATAATAGGCTAAGTTGACAAGAAATTTCACTGTAGCAACATTGGCATCTTTGGGCATCGTGTGTAGATGGAGACCCAGGTCAGTCCCATTTTGGGACTAAAAGACGAGACTTGTACCATTGTTAAATAACCGATGAAAGGGAAGGTCAATTGTGGACATTCAACAATCACAGCTTGGAAAGACATATGAATGCACCTAACGCTGGTATTTTTAGATACTTAGGTATCATAACAAAATATAAAAGACTCGTAGAAGGCGGCCCAGTTAGCAATTAGAGATTCCGACATATATAGCTTACATGGCAGTGTACAGTCAGCCTGAATATATATATCATACCTAGGATTCATCAGGCACTGAAAGTAAAAGTTACTATTATCAGTCATGGCTTCACAGAGTAACTGCTGATTGATTGAAGCCAACAAAAAAAATGAAGAAAACATTAACATGTATTGGTGAATCACATTAATAATGGAAGGAAAATTTGAAATATGAATTTATATAAAATTATCTAGCTCAGATATTTTCAGACTTACTTAAAGAACTAGAATCCACAAATCGGGCGCTTACGATGTTCCTTCAAATATGCATTTATTTGCTTGGCTGTGTACTGGAAGAGATGAATATTATTTTTTTTTTAGAAAAAAAGAGAGACGTGCTTATCAATGTTGGGCATTTAACGTGGGATTCTTGAAATACATTGTAGTGACAGCCCAGGAACAGACAGGAGTTCTGCCCACCTGGACATGACTCACTCACTATCAACCATTGAGTCAAATTCATCTCGCCGTAAACAAAACTTGGAGTCCTCCCATGCCCATCGGATACGCTCTGCACGCAATTTCAAACATCATCATTTACACCGCAAAAGACTGGACGAAATATTTCGTGAACAGTTTGACACATTAATGAGAAAAGAAAACACTCATGAATTTACCACAAAAATTCTTTTTCTTTGGGGAGAGGGAGAACACTAAAACTTGTGGAATGTGAGTTATGTATTGCCAATCTTCCCCTGTTTCCCTCCCGCACCGCTTCTCCACCTCAGGGCAAATGTCAATAATTAATTTACTCAAGTTGGTGAGGCGTTGAAAGCTACTTGGTAGTGACCTTAACTCCAAGCATGCGCGGATATATAATTCAAGAAGAGAAGTCATGTCTCCCAGCCACTCTGGCAATGAAGTGCAGGTACATCCTCCTATAAACAAACTTTGTAGCGAGGGGATACGTTGTAAGCCTTCTGGTATTGTGTAGCAGTCGATGATTGTCACCTGCTGAACGGCAGTTAGTTGGTTCATATTGCTTGGTAGAGCCACTAGCTCTGGACACTTCCAGACACGAAAATGCTCAAGACAAGCTAAATGTCCCATACCGTCAGATAACCATTTCTCACTGTCGGAAATGGATAAAGTTCGAAGAGAAGTTAGACCTTTGCAACACATGTTCCGGAAAAGACTCCAGTTCATCACACCTGTGAATGACTAGTACCTTTAGTGCACCCAGCCTGCGGAGTTCGTCGAGTAGTACCTTGAGTTTGTCAAAGGCGTCAATCTGCAGGGTCTTAAGACAAAGCATATACCCACAACCCATTCCATGAAGGAAGCTGCGTCCTCAATGCCCTATGCTTTAAGTTGCACAACAGATGGAAGGCTTGGCAATTTCAGCTTGTGGACACCATAAATTCTTAACTGGGAAAGACGAGGGAGCATCTCTACTCCTACATCTCAACATCCTCTCCAAATTTGGTAATTTCTTCACAGTGACCTTCTCCAAGGATGGAAATGCCTTCTCCTCCACACCATTATATGACTCACCATCTATGTGCTTCACGTCTTTCATTCCAGATACGAATAGCCTTTCTAAGTGCGGTAGTTTACCAAGTGGAGGAAGCTGCTCACAGTTCCCGCCGTCGTAGAGTATAACTTCCACCAAGTCTTTAAGAACTGAAGGATTTCTCATCCAACCAGGTAACTGTATTCCCTGGTATCCCTTCATCCCAAAACTCGAGAGTTGAGGTAACATTGATACCTTCTGAGTTCTGAATTAGCACTATGACCCCATGACAGGTATAAGCGATTCAAGTCGTTCTTGCTTATCAAATTTGCTTGATTAGCATCCCATTCACTGGGGACATTCTCAGGGCCTCTGATATGTAACTTGCCTCCCAGCTTTAAGCCATGCAATTCTGCCAACCCAAACCCCGTCTTTGAACCCACAGTGAAAGTGCTCAAAGTCCTTAGATGGCCTAACTTGCCGATTTTGGGAGGCTACTTAACCATTGAACAACATCTTTTAATCACACGATGTCGTAGATCCTGTAATTGTGTCAACTCTTTGGGCAACCAATAAAGGTACACACAATCTTCCGGTTTCAATATTTGCAACTTCTGCAACCCGCCAATAGAATTAGGCAAGCTTGTGAACCTCCCACTCAGATTCAAGTACCTCAAATGTGCTGAATCCGTGAGTGGCGACAATTGACAAGAGCTTGTCCTTGATGCTCCGAGACAACTGTTTGATGGAAATAACAGTTTCTCTTGGGATTCTAACAGTTTCTCTTGCCCCAAGAGATAACCATGAAGCTCAAGTTCAATTTGCTCTAGAGCGTGGTATCCCAGCTATTCTTTGTGTCATTTCTATACAGAGACTTCCTTTCCCATCAAATTCCTTTGATATGGCTCATTGCTCCAGATGCCTTATCCCATGGACAGAATTTGGTAATTCTTCGGTGCATATTGGATTCTATCAATTAAACAGAAATCATTCCTGTTTATGCTACATTATTGAGAACTTTACCTGCATGAAACTACTTAAAGTTTGTGTTCAGCAAATCTGGTGTAAACGGCATGATTCTTTCTAATCAGTCTTATAACGAGTTTTAATTGGCATCTAGTTTTGTCAGATCTTACAATTCAATTTTTTTAGTACTTTGCATTTAGTGAATGTAAAGCCAGCACTGGCAGCACATATTATGATAATATTTTCCTGAGCTGATGATTGATCATTGATAAGATGGTATACAATATGCCCTTGATCCTGTCACTTTCCTGCTGTCAATTTCATTCTATTTTTGCTATTTATATGATTTGTTAACTGCTATCAAAGATCACTCTAGATTCCATTCATTATCTGATGGGGATATTCATATATGATTTTAGGTGGTATTTATCTCCTGGAAATACACCGTATTCTTCGTCCTGGAGGATTTTGGGTTTCTGGTCCACCTGTCAACTACGAGCGCAGGCGGCATGGATGGAACACAACTGTGGAAGAACAAAGATCAGATTATGAGAAATTGCAGGATTTACTTACTTCAATGTGCTTTAAATTATACAATAAAAAGGATGACATTGCTGTATGCCAGAAGGCTAAAGACAACAGTTGCTATGAGAAGCTGGCTAGAGAGACCTATCCACCAAAGTGTGATGACAGCCTTGAACCTGATTCAGGATGGTACACTCCACTTCGTACTTGTTTTGTAGTTCCAGATCCAAAATATAAGAAATCAGGTCTCACATACATGCCTAAGTGGCCCGAACTGTTGCATGCTAGCCCTGAAAGGGTAACAACTGTTCATGGTACTAGTACTAGTACTTTCAGTCATGACAGTGGCAAGTGGAAAAAACGTATTCAGCACTACAAGAAGTTGCTGCCGGACCTTGGCACTGACAAGATAAGAAATGTCATGGACATGAATACAGTATATGGAGGTTTATGATCGAGGCCTTATTGGAACCTTCCACGACTGGTAATTTTAAACTTTTAATTGTGAACCATAAGGCTATTATTTATGAATGTATTTGTGTTATATCATATGGTATGGTATTTATTTGAATTTTATTATTTGGTAGGTGCGAAGCTTTTTCAACCTATCCTCGAACATATGACGTCCTTCATCTTGATGGACTATTCACTGCAGTAAGCCACAGGTCGAATCATTTACTCTCATTAGGAACACAAATATGGACTCACTCTAAACTTCGACTTTTGAATATGTTTCCGACAATGGTTGTTACTTAGCAGATGTGAAATGAAGTATGTGTTGTTGGAAATGGACTGAATTTTAAGACCTGGTGGGCATGCTGTCGTTCGAGAGTCTGCTTATTTTATGGATGCCATTGCTACTATTGCCAAGGGCATGGGATGGGGATGTCGCAAAGAAAACACAGAGTATGGAGTTGACAAAGAGAAGATTTTGATATGCCAGAAAAAGCTATGGCAGTCATCCAACAAAGGTTCAAGATGACAAACTCTGGAACCTGTGCAGTGATGAGAAAGGGATGTTAGAATCGTAAATCCAGAAGCAGAAGCAAAGGGAAATGAATTCAGAGCCACCCTCAACAAAACATTGATTCATTCTATTATATAGACACCAAGAATCGATCAAATTCATATTTATCAAATGAAGAATTGGTAACTCAATAATCTGATTTTGTTAAGTTATATAGAAATTTCTCATATAGATACTATTCTTTATATGGCATCAATTGTATCAGGTACCCCTCTCGTGTATCTTTTTTTTTTGGTTGTTGTTGTGTAATATCCAAGTGAATTCGTGAAGAAATGGAAGTTTTAAATCCGACAGAAAGCATATGATATCGTATATTGTTACCTGAATACTTTATGATATCATTTGTAATTCAATGTCGTACTATACAGATTTTATTTATGGTAAGTTAGTAAATGAAATTGTAATAGAAGTGGATGATTAACTGCGAGACATTTGATCTGCAGTGGTGCTTATATTGTTGTATTAACAACGGGCCATTTTACTTAAGTGGATGTATGGCATGAAATATAAGTTACTATGTGCGGTGTTTTGCATCATTCTCGGGCCAAAATTATTGTTTCTCACAACTCCACTACCACCTTTTAGGTGCACAATTTTAAAGCACGGATTATGAGCAGTTCCCATGGGCCAATAAAATTTGGTTGTATAAGGTTTTACACCATCACTTGATTCCTTTTTCAAAAACCACTGCCTAACTTAACCATCCAAATTGGAAAAAATGCTCTGTTTTTGTTGTTTTGTTGATGCTGACCACTACAAAAATGAATCTTTTTCTTTTCACCAAGTTGTCTCCCAAATTAAATGACCATAATCTACATTTATTTCAATTACAAAGTTGTGTGATTTTTCCAGATTTCATGCATGAAGCTAGAAGGGAAATCGGTAGCTTCTTGAAGTGAGTAGGTAAGGAACATGTTGGTATGGATTATCAGTAGACCCATGAAGGTTCGTGGCTAAGTGTTGGAAATCTTTTGTGAAAAAATATAGAAATATTGGAACTTGCAGAGATATTGAGAGATTATAATTAAAAAGGAAAATTGCCATTAAAATTCATAAAAGAGAATGCCTATGTACAGGTTTACAACTAATTTGAAATTCTTAAAAAATCTCATTTGCTACTAAACTTATTTGAGATAACATTAGCTAATTAAAACATAACATAAAAGACAAAATCCGCAACAATAACAAGGATCTTATCTAAAATTTATTCAAAAATTTAAATTTCAAATGAGGCAAAATCTCATAACTCTAATACTCCTCCTTGAGATTTGCCATGGACATGCCAAGGTTTAGCTTCATGAACTCCAAACTTGATTTCGGAAGCACTTTAGTCATTAAGCTAGCAATTAACTCCTCTTTTCATCAATGGCTTCAGGTTGACGTGACCAAATCTTTCACTCCAAACATTATTCTCATCAATTTTGGTAATAAAATCATGACCTTCAACTAAATCAAACCTCAAATGAAAATTGTTTTTGATCATTTCCTTCTTTGCCATCTCTGTTCCATGTTCATCAATGATAAAGCAATATTTTTCCTTGAAAGAGACTTCATATCCATTTCTTAGCATTTGTGTAACACTAAGAAAATTTTGATCCAATTCTATAATGTAAAGAACATCTAAGATAATTATCATACCTTTCTTGTTTGATATAGAAAATTTCCCTTTTCCTTTAACTTGCACAATTTCACCATTTCCCAACTTGGCTTTTGGTTGAAGTGATTTGTCAAAGAAATTTGTTCATGTGGCTAATGGAGCCACTGTGAATGAGCCAAGTATTCAATTCATGTCAATTGAGTTCTTGTGATGCCATAAATAAATACTCATATTCATTGTTGTCTTCTTTAATCACATTTGCCTGTTTTTCTAACTGCTGCTTAGACTATTTCTTCTTGCTTCTGCAATACTTTTCACTGTGACCATGTCTATTGCAAAAATGATGGTGAAAAAGAGGTTTATCTTTATGCCAACAACCTTCTTCAACATGGTTGGTTCTTTGGCAATGAGAACAAGGCAAAATTTTTCCTTTTCTTAAAGAACTTTCTGCTTTCCCTTTGTTATTGAAAGACTGTGGGTTTCAAAACTCTTTCCATTGTGTTTTGCTCGAAAGACTCCCTCAACAGCTTCATCAATTCTCATTAAGATCCTCTGCTCTTGTGCATGAAGCTTGCTGGTTAACTCTGTAATTGTGAGAGTTTGCAAGTCACAAGACTTTTCAATTGCAGAGATCTTGGCTTCAACTTTTCAAGCATCAATACCATGATTTTTTCTACAAACTTTTGATCTATAAATGATGCCTGACCAAGAAGTCGCATTTGATTCACAACATCCATTAACTTGCCAGAATAATCTTTGACAGATTTGTTTCCCTTCATCTTGATCATTTCAAATTCTCTCTTCATTGTGAGAAGCCTAACAGATTTGGCCCTATTATGCCTTCAAATTCACCTCAGATCTTGTCCCACACCTGTTTAGGTGTTTTCAAGTCCATGGTTTTGGTGAAAATGTGATCTACAAGTCCTGAATGCAAGCAAGTAATGGCTTTATCTTTCTTTGACTTCTCCTCAAAAGCTTTGATCTGAGCAATTTCTCTCAATGGCAGTGGATCTGCTTAAGAGATCACAACATTCCATAAACCTTGAAACCTTAAAATAAACTTCATCTTGACAGCCCAAATGTAATAGTTTTCACCATTACATTTACCTATGAAGAATTGTTGGAAGTAGACATATTTACACCACAATTGTTGCTTGAAAAGATAAATTACATAGTGTTTGCACTCAACCTCATTGTGTTTAGTGCTTAAAATTTTTTTTTCCTCACAACCCGTAGGAAGCAAGTTCTGATACCACTATTGGAAATCTTTTGTGATAAAATATAAAAATATTGGAACTTACAGATAAATTGAGAGATTAAAATTAAAGAAGGAAAATTGTCATTAAAATTCATAAAATAGAATGCCTATGCATAGGTTTACAACCAATTTGAAATTCCTAAGAAATCTCATCTGCTACTAAACTTATTGAAGATAACATTAGCTAACTAAAACCCAACATCAAAGATAAAATCTGCAAAAATAACAAAGATCCTATCTAAAACTTATTCAAACAAAATCTCATAACTCTGACACAAGGTGCATTCTCCACATGAATACATCAACTAGGTGGATGCAGATGGTCAATCCGCAGCTTTAGGGGAAATTACAGATGTTAAGAAAAGATATCAATGAATTCATAAACTTTTGAGGAGTGTGAAGTTGAAAGAGTGGGCATCTCTGATTTGTACGACTTGGTGATGAATAGTTGAGTCTTCCATGCTTCCCATTGAGATTTGATATTGGACAAAGATTTGATATCCGTCAAGCATAAGTAGGCATTCACCTATATGAAATTTTAAAAACTTCAAATCATTATAAACATTTGATTATAACAACAATCACAAGACCGATGCAGAAATAACTAAGCCATGCAATCACCTAACCAAAATACTCTCTTTTTTTTTTTCCCATAATTCACTTCCATGCCCTTTTGACTATTGTTTTAACCACCGTCACCCTATCATCAACGGAACCCCGAGTTCTGTAAATGAAATAGTTGTTTTTTTTCTTTTATTAGAATGGGAGAAGTTGACAAGAAATTTCACTTTAGCTACATTGGCACCTTTGAGCAGAGCTAAAGCCACCAGAGTTGTGGTGTTTCCATGCGTGGAGCAGATATGTGCACTCGAATCTTATATACATTGTTGGGTCATGTTTGGAATCATGCCGGAATTCGAAAATCACGATCTTCAGATTGGATCCACAGGTTTCTATTGCCGGGACTCATGCCAACTGCCAACGTTGCCCACCTTACCCTGACTAAATAGACAAATATTTTCGAGTATGAGAGAGTGCGGAGAATTTCATAATAAGCCAAACAATGCCATAAGACCATAATGCAAAACTACTAACGCAAGGAAAAATGTGATGAAGGATGCAAATTTTATAAACAACTTTGAAGTGTGAAATGTAAATGGTAAATAATATCACAGTAGCATAGGCTTATATGATAAAATACACTTTGCCCCTGAACAGGCTTGTATCAGCAGTTACCTTAATTTTTCTTTATGGCATTGTGGTCCACGTTGAAAACATTATTTATCATTTAAAAAAAAGCTTTTCAAATATGAAAAAAAAAGAAAGGAAAAAGTCCTGAAAAAAGATAGAAGTTGGTTTGAAAGTGTGTCGAAATTGAAATAGAGAACAGGTTCATGGATTTCTTTCGTTCTTTTTCCCTAGTTCATGGTTCAGTTCACATGTTCAAGGATTTCTTATGTTTTCTTCCTTATTTGTTTGGCTATTTACCAGAAGTGGAATTTTTTTTAAAAAAATAAAAAAAGAAAGAGACGTGCTCACCAATGCTTGGTTGGGCATACAGCATGGGATTGTTGAAATACATGGAGATGACAGCCAAGGAATAGACAGGGGTTCTGCCCAGCTGGACATGACTCCCTCACTCATCAACCATTAAGTCAAATTCATCTGGCCAGTGTTGCTTGGTATGTTGCAATTTGCGGTCCCGCCTCGCTGCACGCAATTTCAAACATCATCATTTACACTGTGCAAAAGACTGGAGCAATTTTTCATAAAAAAGTTTGACACATTAAGGAGAAAAGAAAACTCATTAATTTACTACGAAAAGTCTTTTTCTCTCGGTGGCCGACCGGTATAAATACTTGTGGAATGTGAGCTATGTATTACCAATCTTCCCCTGTTTCCCTCTTGCACCGCTTCCCCAGCTCAGGGCAATTCTCAATACTTAATTTACTCAAATTGATGAGGCGTTGAAAGCTACTTGGTAGTGATCTCAACTCCAAGCATCCACCGATCTTTAATTCCTGAAGAGAAGCCATGTCTCCCAGCCAGTCTGGCAATGAAGTACGTTCACATCCTCCTATAACCAATCTTTGTAGGGAGGGGATCCGTTGCAAGCCTTCCGGTATTATGGAGCATTCATTTGACACCTCCCGAAGGGCAGTTAGTTGGTTCATATTGGTTGGTAGTGACCTCAATTCGGTGCATCCAAAGAAAACTAATTCCCGACGAGAAGTCATGTCTCCCAGCCACTCTGGCAATGAAGTACGTCGTCGTCTTATAGACAAAATTTGTAGGGAGGGGATCCGTTGTAAGCCTTCTGGTATTGTGGAGTCAAGGATTGACACCTCCCGAAAGGCAGTTCGTTGGTTCACATTGCTTGGTAGAGCACTAGGTGTAACACCGTATTCTCTGTTATTTGAAAGTGACTGAAATTAATTACAAAAAAAAAATTAAATTTAGTTTGTTGAGAAAATTTAATTAAAACATTTTGTATAATTTTATGTGACAAATTTAGATAAAGTTTTAATTAACTTAATATTTTAGTTGTATATTATCAGTGTAAAATTTCATTATATAAGTAAACATGTAGTCAAAAATTTATCATGAGTCAATCCTAATATATCATTGATATATTTTCTCAAGATAATTAGCACAAGATTTAAGGTAAATTAATTTGCAATTTACCCTTTTTAGAAAAAGGTAATGTCTCTTTCTTTTTTTTAAAACCTGTTGCACGTTATTTACAAGCCCCTGGATTCAACGTTGGAATTAATCCCCCTGCCCCCTGCCCCCTGCGCATGCTATTGAAATGAACGAAACAAAACTGTAATAATAATAATAATAATAATAATAATAACTACTACACAATAGACCCCCTTTAAATACAAAAAGGAAGAAAAAAGGGAGAGAAAACCATTGGACTAAAACCTTGGACCCTTTTTCTTAAATTGCTAAACATGGGAGAGAAAGGTGAAAAACAAAGACACCTTTCCCTTCAGCTGAGTGGAACCGTGAGTGTAGAAAGAAAAAAAAGAAGGGACGCCAACATTTCCAAAATTTGACTTTGCTTGCGCAGTTGATTCATACCCTTTATTATACATTGAATTTTTGACATTGTACTCTTTAAACCATTAATCATTACAACCCTTATTAACCACTAGATTGAGGTCTCACCCAAGCTTGTCTTTAAATACAAAATTAAGAGAAGAGAAATCAGATTTTTTGCATTGTGGCAGCAGCTGGAAACCGTGGAACCTTTGAGCAAACTCCACTTCCTGTTTTTTTTAGTTCTTCCTCTTTGGAGCTTTTCCTCTTGTCCAAAATTGTAAGGTAGCTTATCCATCTT
The DNA here is from genome assembly GCA_004329165.1 of Spatholobus suberectus. NCBI lineage: Eukaryota > Viridiplantae > Streptophyta > Magnoliopsida > Fabales > Fabaceae > Spatholobus > Spatholobus suberectus. The sequence continues at coordinate 73,985,942 of CM014730.1, read as the reverse complement.
CTTGCTTTCTTTCTTTGCCAATCTCTTATATAATCACACTAGTATGATGATTTTTTTTTTTTGTGCTTGTTCACCGTTAATTCTATGATACTTATCAATGCTGTAACAATTTACTTGTTGCTGTTTGGTTCTGTTTTGACTATGAAAATGTGGTATATTGAAATATGCTAGCTGCTGATTTGGTGTGAAATGAAATATGACTCTATGTATTTCTTGTCATAATATATGATTATGTGAGTTAATAATATAGTTATATATACTTGTAAAAATTTTATTTGGCCTCATTTTGACTCTATGTTACATGAAAAAACTGAACTGCTTGGGTATAAATATAAATATGTATTTATTAGATTCTTAAGTGTTATTTACTGCACACACAAAAATTGCTAGAGATAAACTTGATATTATTGGGTTTTATTGAAATCACAAAGTACTTAATTTTTTTTTTCATATATTAAGACCCCTAATATAAAATTTCTTTGTGGAGAAAGATCTTGTATTATTATTATTATTATTACCACGCTGTAACCGTATATGGGAACTTAGGAGATAACACGAAAACCTTCTTTTACCAGTAGATGAGTCCGAATATATTATACATATATGTGAGAACGTTACTTTTGTTATGCAAGAATGATAAATAAATGTATAAAAATCTGTTAAGGGATAAGCTTCAGACGTCTAAAGTGCTGTTGACGTTTTCTTTTAGGGAATATACATGTAAAGAACATAATATTATATAATATATATATATAATTATAATAACGTATTTAGAAAAAAAAAAAAGAACAAACGGTGAAAATAAATGACATGAGAAAAAATATATATATATAATTAAAGAGAGTTGAGAGATAAGCTCTGTAATTTTTTTTTTATAATTAATAATATTATGCTTTTAATTAAAATATTAAATTTTTATATTTTAATATATTAGGAAGATTTTTTTTAATGTACCTTCCTCTATTCTAATATGTATATTTTCCCAACGTATAAAAGTATAATTTGTTGAGATAAAATTTCCCTCTTAGTTTTCCATATTATTGAGAATATTAATT
>CM014730.1:73873521-73977112 GCA_004329165.1 Spatholobus suberectus | reverse complement strand
ATTTCCAGGGGGGGCTATGTTCCCCAATGGTGTTGGTGAATATGTTGATTTGATGCAAGATCTAATCCCAGAAATGAAAGATGGGACCGTACGAACTGCAATTGATACTGGTTGTGGGGTGAGTTTTACTTATATCTTCTTTTTTTGAGGTATTTATTTTATTTAGCCAATGGCAATGCAAAATTGCAATTCTCAACACTCCTTAAATAGTTCAGTCACACCTTCTGTTTTCTGACTCCTATGTGACTGTATTTAAAATACTGTTTAATTTCAGTTAGAAATTTCTATCATGTGATAGACAAGGAGTACATCAATTAATCCACTTAACTCTGATTTGTTATAGGTTGCTAGCTGGGGTGGTGACTTGTTGGATCGTGGGATTCTAACAGTTTCTCTTGCCCCAAGAGATAACCATGAAGCTCAAGTTCAATTTGCTCTAGAGCGTGGTATCCCAGCTATTCTTGGTGTCATTTCTACACAGAGACTTCCTTTCCCATCAGACTCCTTTGATATGGCTCATTGCTCCAGATGCCTTATCCCATGGACAGAATTTGGTAATTCTTCGTTGCATATTGGATTTTATCAATTAAACAGAATCATTCCTGTTTATGCTACATTGTTAAGAACTTTACCTGCATGAAACTGCTTAAAGTTTGTGTTTCACAAATCTAGTGTAAATGGCAAGATTCTTTCTAATCAGTCTTATAACGAGTTTTAATTGGCATCTAGTTTTGTCCGATCTTACTATTCAATTTTTTTAGTACTTTGCATTTAGTGAATGTAAAGCCAGCACTGGCAGAACCTATTATGATTATATTTCCCTGAGCTGATGATTGATCATTGATATGATGGTATACAATATGCCCTTGATCCTGTCAATTTCCTGCTGTCAATTTCATTCTATTTTTGCTATTTATATGATTGGTTAACTGCTATCCAAGATCACTCTAGATTTTCATTCATTATCTGATAGGGATATTCATATATGATTTTAGGTGGTATTTATCTCATGGAAATACACCGTATTCTTCGTCCTGGAGGATTTTGGGTTTTGTCTGGTCCACCTGTCAACTACGAGCGCAGGTGGCGTGGATGGAACACAACTGTGGAAGAGCAAAGATCAGATTATGAGAAGTTGCGGATTTACTTACTTCAATGTGCTTTAAATTATACAATAAAAAGGATGACATTGCTGTATGGCAGAAGGCTAAAGACAACAGTTGCTATGAGAAGCTGGCTAGAGATACATATCCACCAAAGTGTGATGACAGCCTTGAACCAGATTCAGGATGGTACACTCCACTTCGTGCTTGTTTTGTGGTTCCAGATCAAAAATATAAGAAATCAGGTCTCACGTACATGCCTAAGTGGCCCGAACGGTTGCATGCTACCCCTGAAAGGGTGACAACTGTTCATGGTACTAGTACTAGTACTTTCAGTCATGATAGTGGCAAGTGGAAAAAACGCATTCAGCACTACAAGAAGTTGTTGCCGGACCTTGGCACTGACAAGATAAGAAATGTCATGGACATGAATACAGTGTATGGAGGTTTTGCTGCAGCCTTGATCAATGATCCCTTATGGGTCATGAATGTGGTCTCAGCTTATGGTCCCAACACACTTCCTGTGGTTTATGATCGAGGCCTTATTGGAACCTTCCATGACTGGTAATTTTAAACTTCTAATTGTGAACCATAAGGCTATTATTTATGAATCTAATTGTGTTATATCATATGGGATGGTATTTATTATGTGTAGGTGTGAAGCTTTTTCAACCTATCCTCGTACATATGACCTCCTTCATCTTGATGGACTATTCACTGCAGAAAGCCACAGGTCAAATCATTTACTCTCATTAGTAACACAAATATGGACTCACTGTAAACTTCGACTGTTGAATATGTTTCTGACAATGGTTGTTACTTAGCAGATGTGAAATGAAGTATGTGTTGTTGGAAATGGACCGAATTTTAAGACCTGGTGGGCATGCTATCATTCGAGAGTCCGCTTATTTTGTGGATGCCATTGCTACTATTGCCAAGGGCATGCGATGGGGATGTCGCAAAGAAAACACCGAGTATGGAGTTGACAAAGAGAAGATTTTGATATGCCAGAAAAAGCTATGGCAGTCATCCAACAAAGGTTCAAGATGACGGACTCTGGAACTTGTCAGTGGTGAGAAAGGGTGGCTAGAATCGTAAATCCAGAAGCAGAAGCAAAGGGAAACGAATTCAGAGCCACCCTCAACAAAACATTGATTCATTCTATAATATAGACGCCAAGAATCGGTCAAGTTCATTTTTATCAAATGAAAAATTGGTAACTCAATAATCTGATTAAGTTATATAGAAAATTTTCATATAGATACTATTCTTTATATGGCCTCAATTATATTAGGTACCCCTTTCGTATATCATTTTTTGTTTTTCGGTTGTTGTTGTGTAATATCCAAGTGAATTCATGTGAAGAAATGAAAGTTTTAAATCCGACAGAAAGCATATAATATGCTACCTATGCATGAATTGGAATTCCTTACCAGAATAATACAACGTTTTGTATTAATACCGAGTACTGTTACCTGAATACTTTATGAGATCATTTGTAATTCAACTAGTGTATTGACTATTATTTTTGAATATTTTTATAAAATATTTCAAACATTTTTTTCTTAAAATTTATATTGAGGTATTATTTATAGTAAAAAATTGATTTATTTCAATCACGAATTGTAAAATACAACATCTTTAGTTGTTATTTATTGTTATTCATTATAAATAGTAGATTATATATTTGGCAAAGTATGATTTTTAAAATACAGTAAATGAGAGAAATAAAATTAATTATATGTTAAGGTAGGGTTGTAATTTAAATTTATTTTGAAATAACATTTCAATGAATCTAAAGTGAGAGTTCTTAATTACAATAACAAATTTAAAACAACACATTTTATTAAATAATATTTTTAATCATATATATTTAAATTAAAATGTGAATTCAAACCACACATGCCATGTCATGTCATGCACGACATATATGTTTTTTTTCTAAACAATTTTGTAGAATATTTTAAATTTTTAAGTATAAGAATTTGTAAAAATTTGAATTAGGGATTGTGAATTAAAAATAATAAGATTTTGTGTTAAACATCAATCATTTGTCATAAATTATAACAATTTTTAAGTTTTAATTGTTATTGTGCACTACAAATAGTTGGTTGGAGGTCCAAAAATAATAATAATAAAAAGATTGAGTTAGGAATATAATTTAGATAAACGATGTGATATAATGTTTCAACCAACATGTAAAAGTTTTCTCATGCAAACCAAACCAATAAAACAACACAACTTTGAAAATGACTGTTTTAAATATATTACGAATAATAATATAATGAATGTAATGATTTTTAATATTAATTAGTATATGATTGTAGTTTACTATACTATAAATATATAAAATATAATTAAATACACATTATATAACAAAGTGAGATTCATGTCAAATTTTAAGCTAAAAAAGAAACTCTACAAATTTCTTGCTCTATTTTGTTATTTTACCTAAAAAAAAGGGTGTAAATTTGTAATATAAATATTCATAAAAAAAACAAATTGACATGATTTAACCAAAAAAATCTTAAAATATAAAATATAATTAATGAGTGTCAATGGTAAAAGATTTAATTTACTTGAGGATTATAATTTGATTTAAAGAATATATATATAAAAAGATGATATTGTCAAAAAATTTTTATTAATTTTTAATTAAAAAGATATAAGAAATTACAAACCAGTTTAATTAAAATAGTAAAAAAAATTATTTTTTGCACTCAATTAATTATAAAAAAATTATTAAATCCTATAAGAAAATATTATTAAAATATTATTAATTAAATTTTTAATTAGAATATATAAGAAATTATAAGCCAAATTTAATTAAAATAGTAAAAAGAAATCATTTTTAATAATCAACTGATTGCTAAATTAATTTTGTTCAAGCAATAATTAATTTAATGAATAAGTTTGTAATCAATTTTAAATTAATTACGGTATTGATTAATTAATTGTAACCATAAATATAAATTAGTAATGTATGCATGTCAAACAAAATATAAAAAATATATATATATATATATATATATATATATATATATATATATATATATATATAAGATAGCATCTAAATGTATGAAGTTTTAAATTGAAAACATTTACCTAAACATAAATGTCATTTAGTATATAACATTTCTCATACATTAACTACTAGATTTATTTGTTTAATTACTTTAATTATATGGTTGATAATTAATGTATTTATGGTAATAATAATTAATTATGAGTCATAATTAATGTATATTAATTAAAGTAATTATTGCATTAATTACTATTATGAAATATAATTAATTATTACCTATGTATTTATTATTTAATTATTACCTTAAAATAATTATTAATGACATTCTCAATCAACTAATTGTGAAAAAAATAAAAATATTCAAGCAATAATTGATTTAATACATAAATTTGCATTTAATTATCAAATTAATTTTTGTATTAATCAATTAATTATTATTTTAAATATAAAATCAATAATAAAGCATGTCAGATAAAAATATATGAAAAATTAATATATATATATATATAAGATTATAGAATCTCAATGTATGATAGTTTAAATTGAAAACATTTACCTAAACATAAATGTCATTTAACTATACATTTTGTAATTTTCTTAATTATATATGATTGATAATTAGAGGGTTTTATGGTAATAATAATTAATTATAATTGAAAATTAATGTATAATTAAATGAGGTAATTATTGTATTAATTTCTATTAGGAAATATAATTAATTATTACCTATTGTATTATTATTTAATTATTTATTGACAACATTTAATATGATATAGTAAAAGATGATACAATTTAGAGACTGAACGTATATATAAGATTTGGAGACTTAATGAATATCTACGATTTAAGTAACATTCATTATAGCAATTGCAAAACAAAATTACTAAAACATTTGAGCAGCCTAAAAGATTTAGGAGCAACTGCGCATATAAATTAATCCAAAATAGACTAATATTAAAAAAGCTTGCAACAATTTGTAGGAAAACTCAAAGTGAAGAAAAAAATTAACCATGAAAAACCTGTCTAAAAAATAATTTTCTCCCCATGAGATATGAAGCTAGTCTTTTTCAATTTTTATCTCCTTTAACGATACTTTACTAGGCCAGAATCTCCCCCCCAAAGGATAAGCATCTTCAATGCAGAGTTATCTTGTCAGCCTTTGATAAATCAACAACATCCACACTAATGAAATCCTTCGCACACTCAACATTTGATCAAAAAATTTATGCATGAGGTTTGACATCACAAAATTAAAACTTTTGGTAGGTGTAATATTAGGACACTAAATTTTGTAAGTAATTATTTAAATTGAATACCTGAGCAACATCACCAATTGCTTTGCATTCATCCAATATTTTCAACTTGAAATACTGAGCGAACATGGTTTACATCCTGCGACAATAATGGTAAATACTTATTTATTGCCAAAGTTCAAATAAATTTAGAGGAAAAAAGGATTTGAGATAATATCGTATTCACCCCTTTGTCCTTAAACTTTTGCAATATCTCAGCATCTCCATAAACCCTCTTCACACAATAAGTCCTCTCAAATCTGGACCTAGTCATGCCATAACAACTAACCTTGAATAAGAAGCTCTTACCAATGAGATTAGAAATCTTATTCGGGGATAGTTAGTGGCTCAGGGCTCTATCAAATGTTTTGACAAACAAATCTTAGTTAGAAGTGCAAAATATAGCAAAATAAAAAAAGACTTTGAGAAACATTTCTAAATTATCCACCATGTTGATAGACTCCAACAACTCAGCACGTGACTTTTTTAGCAAGCAGTTGCATCACGATCAAAAGAACAAATGTAGCAGATTTTGTATCGTCAATTACATGCAATTTTAAGAGAAACCTGTAATATTATGAGATGAAATAATGAATAAAAATATACTCACACAATCTAATTTGTAATGCAACAAAATTTAAATTATACAACACATTTTTTAAGAAATATAGTACCTCGAAGTGACATTTAGGACATGCTAATTGTATTTCTCGCCAAAAGTACATATCAAAGTCTGGATAAACCTTCTTGCTGCAAGTGCATGCAATGTACCACCATCTGTCCTCATCGGCAATACAGCTAACAATGTTTTAAAACAACATAGAAGGACTCCTAAAGTTATCGTACACATGTAAATAGTTAGTAGTTATGTAAAATATATTGACCCATTTATTTATAAAAATTAAGACTCATACAAATACCTCTTTACAATCCTTTAATGTTTCAATAGTGGTCCTTGGTGTCAAATTCAGTGAGTCATCTTCAATGCTTAACCTTGATGCATCTTGCAATTGACATAATCCCTTATTAGGGGATTCAAATGTATCGATCATCCTGACAACAAAAACTTATGGGTTACAATTTGAAATGTTAGATTGAATTGTCAAAGAACATAGCTAGGAAATAAAAAGCTTTTCCCTAATTAGAGGTAGCAAAATGGGCTACCAGGCCCATTATAGGCCGACCCCATGCGGGCCACGGGCTATAATGGGCATGGGCCAAAAAACTCATATTTTATTTGGTCTTTTTAATTTGATGTCCAAGCTTGGCCCTATGCGGATTGCGGGCTTTTTGGGCCAACCAACCATTTTTTTTATTATTTTTTTCCTTTTTTTGAATTTTTTATTTTTCTTCAAAATTCAAAATTGAAATATATTGTTATAATTATTTTTATTGACATATTTATTTTAGTGTAATAAATAAAATATAAATAATTATTTTATTATATTATTAAATTTATAAAAAGATTGAAATGTGATATTATGACAATCATTATAATTGTTTTTATTAAAAAATGTTTGTATATTATAAGGTAATCTTGTTTATTATTTTATAGAAGCTACGGTAAAAGTAGTTACATATTTAATGGTTTACGCATATAAGTTTGTAAATATTGCAAAGGACTTATATCATTGTAAATATACGCAACTCAAAAAAAAAATAAAATGTAATTCACATATTGTAACTCTACGTAGTGTCGTAGCCTATGTTAATAAATTAAGTTTCAAAGTCTCCTAGCATCTTAAATATATGTAATTCAACAAGATAAAATATAATTTGGAATCTTGCACTATAATTTATAAGCAGCCTTTATCAAAATCAAATATCAAAACCTATGCCAAACAAAAGAAAGTTTGAGATAATGAATTAGTAACTATTTTAAGTCTCCTAAACTTCTTTTAATCCCATTTTATGTCAATAAAATTTAAAATGAAGCGGGTAGCCCGAACCCAGTGGAGCTAACTCGGCCTAAGCCCGATTATGATGCGAGCTTTATCGGATCGGGCTAAAAGGCTCACATTTTATTTGGGCTCAAAATTTAGAGCCCACGCCCTATATTTTAGCTGGCAGGTTCAGGCCACCTCGGTTAGCCTAGCCATTTTGCCACCTCTATCCTCAATGCAGCAACCTCAGATAAATCGAGGTTAAACAATAGTTGTAACACATGCATTGTGTTTTGAAGGGTTATTTGTACTAAACATCATAAAAATCCCAGTCATGAACACATTGGAATGCATTGTTCTGTTAAATCTCAAAATATCACAAAATAATATAAGAAACAACATTACTCTTCCATGTCTTAACTTTTGTGAAAAGAATCACAACAATAGCATTGCTTGTCTCACCAAATGAGAGAAATGAGTTTAATTGGTCTACAAAGGACCCAAATAAAGTGAATTTCAAATGATATCTGTTTAATAAAAATTTAGAATAATTCATATTTGGATTATAAATATCTTGAATCTCAATGAACCTTAATCATATTTGAATAATTCATATTTGGTGCAACAAACTATTGTAAATGGGATTTACCCATCATTATCAAGCTCTATGTTTATAATCTTAGTCTTGCCACCATTTTTCTCATATTCACGTTCTTTACCTACATCCGTGAAGATGCCAATGGTGTCTGAAAATAATCATTAATTTTTATTAGTCAAATAAAAAATCAAACTTGATATTGTAAAAAGATTAAAAGCATGAGAAATGATCAAACTACTCACCAACCAAGTAGTCACTTACAAAATTATCATTAAAACAATTAGCAAGGTGAGTGAAGGTAAACACATTGATTGGAATCGCTTCATTATCAAATTTTGTCACTTTTGTACCGATTTGAAAATTCAACTTAAAGGAATGATTTGTTGAATGATATTCTCCCAAATTTGCAACCATACCATAGGGTAAAAATTAGTAATATTACAAATAACATGTAAATATAATATGACAATCTAAATTACAACCTCAATGTCCATCAAACCATTTCAAGGGAAAATGGTATTTGTTGAAAGCAAAATCAAGCACTCGTCATATCTTCAAGATTCTCATAAGTATAGTCCAATTCTCGTTTTTCACAGTGATAGCAGAAACCAAGTTGCACCTTCGAGCCATTTAAGAGAACTTAAAATGTGAGTAAATAAATTAATGAATTAGGAAGCCAGGGAGCACAAGAATTTGTTATACCGTATACAATATTTAAATACCAATCTACAAACTTAATTTATTTTATAAAATATGTAAATTTAATAAATAGGTTAATGAAATTTAATGTTCATAAAAAATATTTAATTATTTAATTGCTTGAAATTGCTCACGTTTAAATTGCTTGATTTTAAAACTACACATTTTAAAATTGTCCATTTCTTTATCAAATTTTAAAACTCATCTTGACTTTAAAATTTTTCATGTTTAAATTTTAAAACTATTCTCACAAAAAATAATTTTAATTTAAATTGATTTTAAAAAATGGGTAGTTACCATTTTTATCGTATATAACAACGTTTATTCCTTAAAATATTGCTATATATTAATGTTGATATATATAATTTTTATATAATGTTGGTTTTATATAATGAGCAACATGTCCTCAAAATTTGAATACTATTTATAATATTTATTGCTATAATGTTGATTTATATTGATTTTAAAAAATAGGTGGTTACGATATATATTAATTTTCATCTTGATTTTATAATATTTCCTTAAAAATTGATTTATATTTATAGTAATGTTTCGCAATTACTATTTTTATTGTATATAATATTTATTCTGATTTTTTAATATTAAACATGGACATTTTTATGAGTTATTGTCTTTTTTAATGAATTGCTGATTACATAATATTTTTTGTATTAAATTTCTCATTTTTTTTTATAATTTTATTTTTTAAAATATTATTCCCTGAATTTAGTTAATTTCATTTATTTTAATATTATTAATCAAATATTTACTTTTGAAACACAAAGATTTTTATATTATAATCAAGTGATATCTCTTATATTAAATTAGTTAATTTGTGGACTGGTACAATGTATAGAGAATTAGCATTTGGTTATTATTCTGATTTCGATTGATATAAAATATAAAATATAAAATATAAATATAAAATATAAAATATAAAATATTTGTAATGTTAATTGTATCTTTTATTAATATGTAATTTTAAGTATAGTCAAATATCACGTTTATTCTGAATTGTCTCCTTTAAAAAATTGATTTCTAATTTATTCTAAAATTGCTCACATGTGGAGTTTTCTTTTTGTAGATTATTGTAAAATAATTGTAAAGGTGTCATTTTATTTAGAAATTTAATGACAATTAAACTATCACACATATCATGATGTTAATAAATAGGTTAATGAAATTAAATGTTGATTAAATTAATTGTACGATAAATTTTTTGTTTATCACACAATTAGATTTTAGATATTTCCTTAAGTTTAAAATTCATTTTTATTTAAAAACATTCCATTTTAAAACTACTAATTTCTTTCTACTATTTTAAAACTCATTCTGATTTTAAAACTGTTCATTTTAAAACTACCCATTTGTTTAACAAATCTTAAAACTCATTTTCATTTTAAAATTGCTCATAATTAAATTTAAAAATTATGCTCACAAAAAATAATTTTGATTTATGTTGATTTTAAAATATAGACAGTTATCATTTTTATTATATATAATATTTATTATTTCTTAAAATATTACTATATAATAATGTTGATTTATATAATATTTATATAATGGGCAACACGTCCTCAGGATATTTATTGATATAATGACGATTTATATTGATTTTAAAAAATGGATAATTATGATTTAAATTAATTTTCATCTTGAATTTATAATATTTCCTTAAAAAATTAATTTATATTTATAGCAATATTGTACAATTATCATTTTTATCATATAAAATATTTATTCTAAGTCTCTAATATTTCATGTCTTAATTTTTTATAAATTTTATCATAATTATCTATAAATTAATTTGTATACAAATAAACATGAGATTGACATATAAACAAAAAATTGATAAAAATGCTCTGGTGTTGCCAAATGAATGAGATTTTGTATAGAATTGCTCCAAGGTTGATACGTGAAGGTTTCCTTTTGAGATTATTTCTATTTGTATATATAATAAATAATAGATAATAGTTAAATAATAGATAATAGACAATTGATGTATTATACAGATTTTATTTATGGTAAGTTAGTAACTGAAGTCTGAAATTGTAATAGAAGTGGATGATTGCTTGCGAGACATTTGCTCTGCAGTAGTGGTTATATTGTTGTGTTAACAACGGGCCATTTCACTTAAGTGGATGTATGGCATGAAATATAAGTTACCATGTGCGGTGTTTTGAGTCATTCTCGGGCCAAAATTATTGTTTCTCACAACTCCGCTACCACCTTTTAGGTGCACAATTTTAAAGCACCGATTAGTAGCAGTTATCTTGGGCCACCAAAATTTGACTGGTACAAGGTTGTGCACCATCCCCTGATTTCCTCTACAAAAACCACTGCCTAGCTTAACCATCCAAACTAGAAAAAACAAATGTAACTTGTTGGTTAACGAGTTAACGGTTTGCTCGGTTTTTTGTTGTTTTATTGATGCTGACCACTACAAAATGAACATTTTTCTTTTCACTAAGTTGTCTCCTAAACAAAATGACCATAATCTAAATTTATTTCAATTACAAAGTTGTGTGATTTTTCAAGATTTCATGCATGAAGCTAGAAGTAAATCGGTAGCTTCTTGAAGTGAGAAGGGAGGGAACCTGTTGGTAAGGATTATCAGTAGACCCATGGAGGTTCATGGCAAAGTGCAGTCACAGCATGAGATACATCAACTCAGTGGATGCAGATGGACAATTCCCAGCCTTGTGTTTCGGGATACATTTGAAATGGAAGGGGAAATACAAATGTTAAGAAAAGAGATCGATGAATTCATAAACTTGTGAGGAGTGTGAAGATGAAAGTGTGGGCATCTCTGATTTGTTAAAATTGGTGATGAATAGTTGAGTCATCCATGGTTCCCATTGAGATTTGATACTGGACAAAGATTTGATGTCCGTCAAGTGTAAGTAGGCATTCACCTATACGAAATTTTAAAAACTTCAAATCATTATAAACATTTTGATCATAACAACAATCATAAGACTGATGCAGAAAGAACTAAGCCATGCAATCACCTAACCAAATTCTCTTTTTTTCCTCCCTTGATATACTTCCATGCCCTTTTGACTATTGTTTAACCACTGTCACCCTATCATCAACGGAACCCCAAGTTCTGTAAATGAAAAAGTCTTTATTTTTATTTTTTTTACTAGAATGGGCTAAGTTGACAAGAAATTCCACTTTAGCTACATTGGCACCTTTGAGCAGAGCTAAAGCCACCAGAGTTGTGGTGTTTCCATGCGTTGAGCAAATATGTGCAATCGAATCTTATATACATTGTTGGGTCATGTTTGGAACCATTCTGGAATTGGAAAATCACGATCTTCAGATTGGACCCACAAGGTTCTACTGCCAGGGCTCATGCCAACTGCCTATGAGAGAGAGAGCAGAGAATTTTTAGATCCATAGTAGGCCAAACAATGGCAGACGACGATAATGCAAAGCTATGAACGCAAGAAAAAATATGATGAAGGATGCAAATTTTATAAACAACTTTAAAGTATGAAATGTAAATGGCTAAATAATATCACAGCAGCATTTTTTTTTTTAAAAGATAAAATACACTTTTTCCCTGAACTATGTGCTTATATGGTAAAATACACTTTGTCCCTGAATTGTAGGTTTATATCAGCGGAGCCCCTAATTTTTATTTTTATTTTTATTTTTGGTATCACTATACCCCGTTGTAGTATGGTCCACGTTGAAAACAGACAAGATTCTTTTTTTTTTTTTAAAAGAAACGTGCTCACCAATGTTTGTTTGGGTATATAGCATGGGATTGTTGAAATACATGGCGATGACAGCCAGGAACAGACACGAGTTCTGCCCACCCCGACATCACTCACTCATCAACCATATAGTCAAATAGATTTCCCCAGTGTTTCTTGGGATGTTGCAATTTGAAGAAGCGCCATAAATAAATCTTGGAGTCCACCCAAGCCTATCGGATACTCTCTGCACGCAATTTCAAACATCTTCATTTACACTCTGCAAAAGGCTAGAGACAATTTTTCATAAACAGTTTTACACATAAAGGAGAAAAGAAAACACTCATTAATTTACCACAAAAAGTCTTTTTCTTTGGGGATAAGGAGATCATTTCTACTTGTGGAGTGTGTTTAATGTATTGCCAATCTTCCCCTGTTTCGCTCTTGCACCGCTTCTCCAGCTCACGGCAATTGGCTATAATTAATTCACTCAAGTTGGTGAGGCGTTGAAAGCTACTTGGTAGTGACTTTAAATGCCAGCATGAGGTGATCTCTAATTGCCGAAGAGAAGTCATGTCTCCCAGCCAGTCTGGCAATGAAGTACATTCACATCCTCCTATAACCAACCTTTGTAGGGAGGGGATACGTTGCAAGCCTTCTGGTAACATGCTATGGTAAATTGACACCTCCCGAAGGGCAGTTAGTTGGTTCATATTGCTTGGTAGTGACCTCAACTCGCTGCAAAGAAAGAAATCTAATTCCCGCAGAGAAGTCATATCTCCCAGCCAGTCTGGCAATGAAGTACATTTCCAATGTCTTATAGACAAACTTTGCAGGGAGGGGATATGTTGTAAGCCTTCTGGTATTGTGGACTCCTCGATTCTCACCTTCCGAAGGGCAGTTAATTGGTTCATATTTTCTGGTAGATCCACCAGCTCTGGACAGCAGCTGACATTAAAATGCTCAAGACAAGCCAAATGTCCCACACCTTTAGATAAGCATTTTAATTTCTTACAACCGTAAATTTCCGAAGTTCGAAGAGAAGTTAGACCTTGCAACACATGTTCTGGAAAAGACTCCAGTTCATTCCAATATCCAATGCCTAGTTCCTGCAGTGCACCCAGCCTGCTGAGTTGGTCGGGTAATTCCTTGAGTTTGTCAAAGCCTTGAATCTTCAGGGTCTTTAGACAAGGCATATTCCCCACAACTCCTTCCATGAAGGAAGCCCCGTCCTCAATGTAGCTAGCTTCAAGGTGCTCAACAGACTGAAGGCATGGGAATTTAAGGCTGCGCCCACAGACACTATGAATTTCTAATTGGGAAAGACGGGGGAGCATCTCTACTCCTTCGTCTCTCAACATACTCTCAAGATTTGGTAAGCTCTGTACAGTGAATTCCTCCAACGACGGAAATGCCATCTCCTCCACGCCATCATATGATTCACTATCTATGTTCTTCACATCTTCCATTCCAGATACGAACAGGCTTTTTAAATGTGGCAGTTTACCAAGTGGAGGAAGCTGCTGGCAGTTCTTGCAGTTGAAGAGTATAACGTCCACCAAGTCTTTGAGAACTGAAGGATTTCTCATCCAACTGGGTAACTGTATTCCCTGGTATCCCCTCATCCCAAAGCTCTTGAGAGTTGAGGGAGGCTCAAGGGCTGCCAGTACTCGCTCAGCATTGACATTAGTACCTTCTGAATTAGCACTACGACCCCATGACAAATATAAGCGATTCAGCTCCTTCTTACTTATCAAATTTTCTTGTTTAGCATCCCATTGACTGGGGACATTCTCAAGGCCTCTGATATGCAGCTTGCCTCCCAGCTTTAAGCCATGCAACTCTGCCAACCCGTAACCTGGCTTTGAACCCACAATGAAAATACTCAGTGTTCTTAGTTGGCTTAACTTGCCAATATTGGGAGGCATCTCTGCTATTGAAGGACATACATTAATCACAAGATGTCTTAGATCCTGTAGTCGTGTCAAGTCTTTAGGCAACAAGTTAAGCGACTGACAACAATCCAGTTTCAATATTTGCAATTTCTGCAACCCACAAATAGAGTTAGGCAAGCTAGTGACCGAACTCCAACGCAGATTCAAGTACCTCAAATGTTTTAAATCCATTAGTGGCGACAATTGAGAAGAGTACGTCCTTAATGCTCGAAGACAACTGTTTGAGGGCAACGGACTAACATTCACTTCGTCTAGAAGAGTCCGCAAGGACTCAACTTTCTTGAAGGCAGCCATATTGACAGACTCATTAGATGCTAACAAGTGTACATGGTGAGTTCTACTTGACAAATCAGGCAACTTTCCTTGCTCATAAACCACACATTCTTCACCCATAATAAGCTTCGCAAGATCATGAAATAGATCATGCATCTTGAAACTTGTAATGATACCAAACTTATCGGCCTTTGCTTCTTGAAAAAATGTTCTTCGGTACAATTTTTCCGACACCTGATTACCAATCTCCTCCACTTCAAAATTTCCTTCAGATTTAATAAACCCATTAGCCATCCAAAGGTGAATCAGCTCTTCCTTAACAATTTCAGAATCTTCAGGAAATATTGCACAAAAAGAAAAGCATCTCCTTAATGACGACTCCAAATTAATATAGCTCAGTTTCAAAACACGCATGATAGTGTTTTCCTCACTTGTGCGAGAGCCTTCCTCCTGTATACTCCAAATCTCACTTTCCTTTACATTCTGCCATTGTCGCACATCACTTTTATCACGCAAAAGGCTTCCCAGTGTTTTGATTGCAAGTGGCAAACGACTGCATTTCCTCACTATCTCTTCGCCGATTGCTACAAGCTCTTCACTCCTTTCTCTGTGTGGTCCAAATGCATGATATTTGAACAATGACCAACTATCAGCTTCAGAAAATTCTCCCAAATGACAAGCAGGGCGGAGTTCCGTCACGGACGCAACATGCTCAAGCATGATGTTCGCAACTACCTGAAGTCGAGTAGTGACCAAGATGGCAGCACCTTTTGTTGCACTTGCACCCTGCAGCACCCCCATCAACTGCGTCCATTTCTCTCGGTCTTCATTCCACACATCATCAAGGACAAGTAAATACCTCTTGCTCTGCAACACTTCTTGAGCCTTTTTTCGCATTGCTTCTAAATCCCCGAGGTTGGGATTTTGTCCAGTGGTAGATTCTATGATGGATTGCAGTATTCTCTTCGTATTGAAATTGCGAGAAACACAAACCCAAATTTTCAAGTGAAAATGTTCACTTACCCTGTAATCTTTGAAGACCTGTTTGGCAAGTGTTGTTTTCCCAAGTCCACCTATACCAACTATGGGATAGATGGAGAGGTCTTCACTGTTCCGAGCATGTTCCCGAAGAAACTCCACAATTTGCTCTTTATCTTGGTCCCTACCATATACTATCTGTTCAGTATTGGCAGAAACAGTTTGGCGCCATTCATCATCATCATCATCTTCTGCTGGCTTATCTGTGACACCACTAGGTAATTCAAACATGCGCCTTTCTTCATGAACGACATCAAATCTTTGGGCGATGTCTTTCATCCTCTTGCCAATATGACAACGAAAGAGAATGTCCTTAGGATGGAAACGGGCTAAGTGTCCTTCACACTGCATCTCTTTGGAGTGTATTGAACATTCATCCAAGATATCCTCCAGTACATATGCTGCATCTGTGAGTTTCTGCAGCCAGTCCTTTCCTACATCGCCTCTTATTTGTTTTCTCTCAGCATCTTTGAGGACAGCATGGATTGCAGTGAGATTGCTGCGAAGCTTCTTAGTCTGTTCGTCGACGCCCCAAAACGTTGCAAGTTCATTTTTGGCGAAAGATAGCAAGTTCTCAATCACAGGTCCTAGTAAAGCATCAGCTATTTGGAAAAACGAGAGCTAGAATGGATGAAACCTTGGAGATGACTCTGATTCTGGACAAGGAAACATGATAAAAGAAAGCGAATATATACTTTACTATCCAAGCAAGTTTCTACGGCACCTTTTTCACCATTCACTTGAATATTATTATTTTATATATTATTCTTCAGTTGTTTGGGCAAAAAAGCGTTGGGCTATTTCCTCACTGTCTCTGATAATTAGGCCCACTACACAACGACCGTCTACTGTTGTTTTTTGTTTCTTTTGGTTTACGTGATGAAATTGAGTAGTGTTCAAATAGAGTGTGTTAGTGTTAGATGCAGAGCCAGGAGGTAATATGCATGAGTTCATAGGTTATAGTCCTAGTATGACTATTGTACACTCAAAAAAATGGATGCAGAGCCCCGACAATCACGGTCGAGATTAATTCCAGCATTTTCCCCTAAATGTGGCTGTGTACTATGGTTTGCGCTGTTTGCAGGAGAATCGTATAATTGAGTTGGCTTCAGTCATTTGTCCAAGCATCTTGCATTGCGTGAAGTGTTCTTTAAGTATGGAATATGAGTTAGCTCCAGTCACTGACCTAGCATCTTGCATTACGTGAAGTGTTCATTAAATATGGAATATGAGTTGGCTTCCGTCGTTGACCTAGCATCTTGCATTACGTGAAGTGTTCATTAAATATACAATGGGACTTTTTTTTTCTGTTATTAATTGTGTGATATATTAGGTTATGTTTAATAAAAGTAACTGAAAAGTTAGTTAAAAGATGAAAAGTTGGTAATCTAAAGTTGAAACTTGTTAACTTATTACATTATAAGTGTTATGTAAAATTATTTTTTAAAGCTGTTGGTAAATATAAAATGACAAAAATAGACACGTTTATATAATATTTTTATGTAAATTTTAATTTTTCATTGATAAAATTATATTTTTTGTTTTTTAATTAATTTTTAACTCTTGTAATTTTTATTTATAGATTAATCATTTTAATTATATTATTTAGTTTTAAGTATTATATTTTTTATTACTATGTATTTTACTATTGATCTTATATTATATCTTTCAATATTCTCAGTTGAGTTTAAAACAAAAAAATATAACATATACTTAAGTATACGTCATATTTTTATTATGTTGATTAGTGTAATGGTTAAAATATCTTGAAATATAATATTAAAATAATGGAATAAATAATGTAAATACAATGTAATGGTTAAAATAAATAATGTAATATAAAAAATATCCAAAAAAAATAATAGACAAAATAAAATAAAATACATCTATCACCTATCATCATCAATATCTTGAAATATAATACTAAATAATAAAATAAATATCATAGATGGTGTATTGGATAAAATAAACATTGCAATATACAAAATATCAAAAAAAATATATAAAAATAAAATAAAATAAACCTATCATCTATCATTATCAATATCATGTAACATTATCGGTGCAATAAAAGAAGAGGATGAGCGAGAACGATGATGACCGATCGATGGGTCAATGCATTAGACATACAAATGGCTAGAATAAGAGAAACAAAAAAAAAATGGTAAATAGAAAATTAATAAAAAAAATTAAAGATATAAAGGAATTGAATATAAAAAAGCAAGAAGCTAGCATTTTAAAAAATGATATTTGAAGTAGCTAGCATTTTAAAAAACATTACAAGTTACTAAAAGAAGCTTGTTTACCAAACATTACTAATATGGTCAAACAAGCTTTTCAATTAGTAGAAAAGACTAAATGATAGCTGAAAATGCTTGCCAAACATACTACTAATCTATCCATTATATGTATCCATCTACAGTTAAGATTAATATGACTGAAAAGTATAGTTTTGTTAATGAATTGAGGTTTGAGTAATGACTATCCTTTTTACATGCTATAGATGGTAATGGATTTACTGTATATGTAAATTTATAGAATTGTTTGATATGTTTTGATGATTTAACTTAGTAAAATTTTGTGAAAAGATGATCTAATTGTATACATCTTCATGTGATGCATAATTTGATATTGTTAAATGAAAAAGAGCATAAATACACTAATTTTGTGGGTTTTTAATGTAAGAAGAATGAGCAATAAAGAAGAATTTGGGGGCAAACAAACTCATCTAGGAGAACTTAATCATGTGTCCAATACATGTTAAAGTGGTGCTCACTGAAATGTTTCAATTGCTTTCAGCCAAAGAGCAAATAGAGTAGTGCCAACACCAAAACAAGGTGCACCTAGCATGAATAAGTTATGCCCAATGCAAATATTAAAAGTTGGTGCACCCAACATCAAAGTAGGATGCGCCCACTGCAAACTATGGTGTGCCTAGTGCATACATCGGTGTAGTTTGTGAAAAAAAGGCACACCTAACACCGAAGCCCTCATGCCTAGCTCATGGGCCACTATTTTTTGACTTTTTGCGAGTCCAAGCACCTATAAATGTGAAAAAAAAAATGTAGAACGATTTATTTAAACTTTCCAAGGAAACAAAGGATATAAAGGCTTTTGGAAACAATTTCCACCATTATAGATTTGAGGCATTGGGGCAAGCTTGAAGATTCAATGGATGCATCCTCATTTGTTTTGATTTATCAAACAAAATAATAAGTTTTTCGAGTAAAATAAACAATATGATCTTATGCTAAAAAGATGATATTATTACAATTCTTATCAAACACCGAAATTATCATTAGAAATTGCAATTCTCATCAAAAATCACAGGTGGCATTCCTTCTTTTATCTTATTTCACTCTATAATTTCACTCTTATTTCTTTTATTTTTCCAATTCAACTCTAAAGTTTTTTCTTGACCCGTAATTTGGAGACCTTTTTGTAAAAAAAGGTATTCTTTGATGTAATTCTCTTGTTCTCCACATAGGCTTCTTGGATTTTGTGAGGTTGTCTTGTAGTTAGAACCATGGCGATTGAGGTTGTGGAATTTAAAGTTCCAATCATTCCCTTCGTAAAAGATACTTCACTATATCTTTATAATTTTTTTCCCTTTTAATCTATGTTGCTTGTATGTTATGAATATCATCATGAATAAAGATGTCAATGGGGCAGGGTGGGTATAAGTAATGGTCCTCCAACCTATCCGTATTTATATGGGTACTCGTTAAGCGAGTATCCATGAATTTTATATGTATCCACGGGTATTTGTGGATATTGGTTATGTAACACCTTAGAGGGCATTACCTTAATTATGCCTAGATTACTAGAATATGGAAACTTTGAAAATAAAAATTATTTACAAACTTCAGGCATAGTGTGTCGTAGATTACATACAGAAGAGATACAAAAAACTAAACTAAACTCCTATACATGGGAGGTACATGACCCAACATCTTCTCTCTTCAAGTGGCTCTGAGCTCCTTTGCAAGGACGTCCACTTGATTAACTTGAAAAAGATGACAACTAGAGGATAAAATGTCTCAGTGAGTGCTATGAGGACTCTAGAGGTAGGCTGGCTCTTTTATTCTAGAATTCTTCCTTAACTCATATGGTTTTACCTTTTATTGAACTCCTAATTCCTTACCTCTTTAGCACTTAACCTTATAAACTATGCCCAACTTAGAGTTTGTCAATCTTTAATGGGCCTAAGCCCTGGGTCTCCTGACCTATATTGCTCCTTTCTACTAAAAATTGTCCTCCCAACTTTCAGTTAAGACTTCTTACTTCTTATGACACTCAATGAGGACTTATCTATCCGTTTCTTATCTTTTTTCTTTTCTTGCTCTTTTGGATTTATACATAAACTTTCTTTGGGGTAAACTCCCTTGCATACCCACTAGGTAGCCTCTATCATAAAATGTGTCTTCACCAAGTACATAGGTTTCCTTAGTTTAGGCTTAACTCAACTCACCTATAACTAGGCACACACATCATCATCTACCCAATAGGGTCATCATACATGCCTTACATAGGCATTCACATCATACATTTCACTACTTTGTTTCTATTTCAGTGTGGTTTTAGTTACCTTTATTATTATCTTTTCACTTAATTGTCATCTTTCTCTTGGTTGAGCTCTAGCCATTAAAAGGCATCCTTCTTGCTCGACCTCTTACTACCACCGGTCCAAGTGGCTGAACCCCCTCCATTATCGAGGTTGTTCCCTCAATCCCTTGGCCTGAGGAAAGGGTTACCCTCTTTTGGCATAAGGGGCTTCCTAGCCCTTTACTTTTATTCAAACCTTTATCATAAAAACTCTCCATACCTTAATGATTATAAGGGATCCCTACTGCAGGTGTGCGCTTATACTTAGCTATGGATGGCGCATTCTAGGCTTAATCATGACCATGGGGATCTACCCTAAAATCATTAAGAGTGATATCATTTTCTAAAACCCTTTCTTTTCCTTTGAAAACCTTTCCTTTCTCTTTAAACTCATGGAAGATCCCTTCTTTTCTCTAAACTTTAGGGAATATCCTTGCTTTTGCTAAGGAGGCATGCTCTGATATCTTCTAAAGTCTTAAGTATTTTCTTACGTAAGGTTCATCATTGTACTTATACAACACAATATGACACCAAACACAACCATAAGGACAATCCTACAGTTACGCATTCATCATTACCAAACACAACATACAACACAAACACAACATATCAGGGAATCAAGCATGAAAAACAAACACTCAAGCAAGCACGAAAAACAAATGTAGAAGCAAGCATATCTTTTCTTTGAAGTTAGAACATCTCCCCATTGTTCTAAAGGGTTGCACTTAGCATTAAACATTTAGCAATCAGCGCTGCTTCACTTCTTCCTCAGACCTAATCCATGCTTAGTGCCACAAAATTGGTGCTTAGTGCCACTAAGGTAGAAGGTTACTAGTATTCTTATGCCTAGCGCTAGAAAACTAAAGCTTAGTGCCAAAACATTAGACAACTTTCTGTTATCCTACGCTTGGTCAAAAAACTAGCACTTAGTGCCAATTGTAATTTCTATAGTTCGCAAGGTGATGAACCATGACTATTTTTGGCCCAACAATCAACATCAGGCATGCCAAAACATTCCTAGTTACCTCTACTACCTTTCTAACCAATTACACTTCCTAAAGAACCCCTCAATCAAATGAATCTCTCAAAAACCCACAAATCTTCTTCCTAGGGTTCAAGAGGGGGGGAAAAGGGAAAACACAACATTAAAGGGATTGAGGAGGAAAAAGGGAAAGCACTCACCTCTAGGGACTGTCTGCATTTGAGCTTTAGGGCCAGTCACGGATCTCCATTCCACCTTTCCTCTTCCCTTCTCCTTCTTCTTCTTATTTCTTTTCTTTCTTCCTTTCTCTCTCTGCATTCCTTCTCTTATATAGATGGGTGTGTGGGTGGCTCTAGCAGGCCTCGACCCATTTGGGATCAGAGTCCTGTTTAGGGTCCTATTGCCTTATCCTTATAATTCATAATAATAGGGTAACTATTATTAATACTTAAGGGTATTCTAAACCATTAATTATATTATTATTTCTATTACCCAAAATTGGAGATGTTACAAGTTAAAATGTAAAATTTTAAACAAAAAGTAAAAAATAAAAAAACCAAAATTAAATATTTTTGAAATAGATATTTATACTAAATAAATAATTTTGTAACATATATTTATACTAAAAATAAATTAAAATAATTTACTTTATATATAATTAAAGATATTTAAATAATCCTAGAATGCAGGTAACTGCGGATACGAGTACCTTACTAGCCGTTCTTGTCTAGTTAATAAACGGGGTACCTATCTAACTATTCATTTAATATCCGTAACAGGTTAAACCCACGAGTATCTGCAGATATGAGCTTTTTTTTATCATCCCTACTCATGAATCACAACACCTTAAGCTATATTTTTTATTTCCTTTCATAATTATAAGACTCATTATTTTTTCTTACATCTATTATGAGTCATATTATTTCAACATTTTATTAAATTAAAATCTCTTATTACCATAACTATAAAAATTCTCTTATTTTCAAATATGTAATACTTTATTCACTGGTTCAATTGTCATATAAAACGTTAGATTTTTAAGTTTTAGTGCAAAGTTACTCTTTTCTACCAAGCAAATCTAGCTCAGTTGTTTGGTTTAGCAGTGTGTGCGAGTTGTTGTAAATCCTCTTAGTACCAGAGTTCAACTCCTCCTTTTAAATAAAAAGTTACTCTTTTCTAATATTTATATTTAATAATATTTACATACTATTTATTATTTTTCTAATAACTGACATTTTAATCAAATTGAGTGTTTTAATTACAAATTTATCATTAATATACAACTAATGATTCAAATTGTAACATTATCACATCTATTAATTACAAATTAATCACTAATATATAGTTTCTAATTAAATAAAATTAAAAATTATATTGATTACAAATTGTAATAACATCGTCATGTTTTGCTAACATTTAAAGCTATCAATTACTTAATACAAATTTAAGACAAACTTTAATTTTATTATCATTCTTTTTAATGTATGATACCGTAGACATATTTTTAAATTAATTTAAATAAATTATAAATTTAAAATAAAATTTAAATTTGAGCAAAACAAACTATGCACTGACAGTGTAAAGTAGTTTTACATGTCATCCAATCACAAACCATCATTTATTGTAAGTTAGTTAACATTTATAATAAATACTTTAAAAGTCATATCAATGGTGATTTCTGATTGGTTGACAGTATAAAACTTTTTACACTGACAGTGCGTGACCATTAAACTCTTTAAAATTATACTTTTAAAAGGTACTTCGCTATTTCTTAAGAGATATTTCACTATCTCTTCAATCCACCAAAAAAAAAAATTACTATCGCTTTTCTTTTTTGATATAAAATTTGTGCTTTTTGTATGTTATGAATATCATGAATCGCAATATCTTAAGCTATATATATATATATATATATATATAAGGCTCATTATTATTTTTTTACATCTATTATGAGCCATATTGTCTCAACGTTTTATTAAATTGAAAAATCTCTTATTATCATAGCTATAAAAATTCTCTTATTTTCAAATATGTAACACCTTATTCACCAATTAAATTTCCATATAAGAGGCTGGATTTTTAAGTTGTAGTGCAAAATTATTCTTTTATGATATATATATATATAATAATATTTACATACTATTTAGGCTAAAATAGAGTTTTGATTCTTTATTTATATTTTAAGTTTCAATTTAGTCCCTTAAGTTTTAAAAGTTTCATTTTGGTCCCTATAATGTCTCTGTCAGATCAAACTGGTCATTTTGTCAGTTTTTGACATTAACAGTGTCAATTTTGGCTAACATGGCATATCTCACAACCTGTCACATGTCACCAGGTTGACCAAATTAGTGTGATAAACTAACGAAAGAACTAATTTGATTTAACAGAAAAACTTTAAAGAACCAAAGTGAAATTTTTTAAATTTAAGGGACCAAATTAAAACTTAAAATGTAAATAAGAGATCAAAATTCTATTTTAGCCTACTATTTATTATTTTTTCAATAACTTACATTTTAATCAAATTGAGACTCTTAATTACAAATTAATCATTAATATCTAATTAATAATTAAATAAATTTAAGTATTGTAGCAACATTATCATGTTTTGCTAAAATTTCAAATTACCACTTGCTTAATACAAACATTAACTTCATTATCATTCTCTTTAGTGTATGGTACCTTAGACATATGTTTAAATTAATTTAAATCAATTATTAAATTTAAAATAAAATTTAAATTTATACTTTTAAAATATACCTAAATTTAAAAGACTCATACATATCTATCGATATACATAAATTTTAAATAAATCCTCAATCATATAATCAATAATGTAACAACTCAATCATTGCAAGCATTAAAAACGCCTATTTTTTTATTGTACATTATATTTTACTAGTATTTTAGCTTGCGCATTATATAAAATAAATTTTTATTTTACATAACTAAAATTTTTAATAAATGAATGCATCTAAATATATAAATTATATTATAATTAAAAATTATAATAAATAAATATTTTACAGCATATAAATTATATTTTAGATTTATGATAGATACTTTAATTGTGATACAATATTATTTTTAGTTATTGATAGTTTTTTTAAAAAATATTGAAAGTTAAGTTAAAACTAAAGATATTGAAAATAATAGATTGAAAGATATAAGAAGTTAAGAAAAATCCTTTATCATTGAAGAATGACAGCTAAAAAGACCCTCATTGAAAATAGTTATTCTAATTTAAAAAGGTCACTGGTATAATGTTGAGTAATAGAATTTGCATTTGCTTTGTGGCAGTTGTGGACATTATGGGCATGGATGCAGAGATTGCCCCTCCAAACCTTTAGAGGTTGCTCCGCCGGAGAAGCCAGATTCTGTTCTAGAAAAGGCCGTGCATCAACCTACGGAAACTAGCGCATTAATTGGGGAGGAAAATACGGTAACTCATCCTGAGGATGTTTCCATGATTAATGACCAATTTAATTATGGAAAGAAGACAGATTTGGAAACTCATGGAGAATGGGTGGTTGTCCAACGCAAGAAAAAAGATAACCGTCGTTATGGGAATTCCGAGTCTAATGATGGGCACAAATTGTCTTCTTTCGTGAATTCAAAAAGTGGCTCGATTTCAGTAGCTGATAATTCATCTAAAGATTTTACTCCAGCTTTTAAAGAGGGGAATAAGCAAAACGTATATGCTCAAGATCCCGAGCGAAAACATCCACGAAAATATTCCTCCTTTAAAACTCGGGTAGGCCCTCTTGTGGGAAGTCAAAGGCTAAACGGAAATGGGATCATGAGTATGGTTGCACTCCCCTGCGCGCACAACACAGTAATTGAGGGGCATCCACAAACATCCCGAAAAGAAGTTGTCCTACAATCTATGGATAATACTATTAATATGGTGAAGTGTGGGTCCACATCTACTGCATCTCTTGATACGATTGCCTTGAGGGACAGTGGTCCTTGTCCTCTTGTGCCTAACGTTGAGGATAACGTCCACTTGAATTCCGAGCATGACCCTGGACCCAACTGACGTGGGCTTTCACTATTAGTTCCTATTTATTGTTGTATATGGATTGGAAGGAGTTTACGTTGCTTTCGTGGAATGTAAAGGGTGCCATTAGTAATAATGGTCGAAGGTACGCTGCTAGTCTTGCTAGGCAGTATTGGCCGAGCATTATTTGCTTATATGAGACTTATTGTCCGTTTGGTCAAGTGAAGCTCTTTTGGCAGAAACTTGGTTACTAAGGTTGTTTTCTTCTGGAGGCTGATGGTCATATGGGAGGGATTTGGGTTCTGGGGTTGCTTACCAGACATTCTACTATCTCTCTTATGGATGCCTATTTCCAAGTTGTCACTTTTCTAGTCTCCGAAGGTAATTTTTCCTAGTTATGTTCTTCCATTTATGCTCGACCTAACCTTTCTTTAAGAAATCAGCTTTGGAGTCATTTGAAATCTTTAAGGAATGTGATTTCCATCCCGCGGATGATGATTGGAGACTTTAATGAAGTGGCTCTCCCATCTGAAGTGAAGGGCAGCAATTTTTATAATTCTAGAGCTTCTAAATTTCTTGAAGTTATTAATGATTGCAATATTCTTGAGATTAAGGCTGAGGGTAATGCCTTTACGTTGTTCCGTAAGGAGCAGAGTGGGCGAAGCATGGCCAAAAAGCTTAATAGAGTTCTTGCGGATTCTTCATAGCGATGTCTTTTTCCTGATGCTCATGTAGTGAATCTATGTAGAGTGCATTCGGATCATTGCCCAATTGTTCTTCACCTTAAGGAGAATAGGTTGGTTAAAACTAATCATCCTTGGTGATTCTTAGCAGCTTGGACTAGACATCACAGTTACTTTGGTGTTGTCTAGGAGGCTTGAAGGCAGCCTGCTAATTACATCATTCAAAAGCTGGATGAGGTGAGGAGCCAATCTCAAATTTTTAGTAAAACAATCTTTGGTAACATTTTTTGCAGGAAACGAAGATTGGAGGCAAGGCTGAGAGGTGTTCAGAAGGTGATGGATCTTAATCCAATTTCAAACATCTTGCAGTTGGAATCTATGCTTCAGTCTAAATATAGGGAAGTTCTCAAGTAGGAGGAATTCCTCTAGTTCCAGAAATCTAGGGAAGATTGGATAAAATCTGGGGATCAAAATACCAAATTTTTTTCGTGCCCAAACTATTGTTAGAAGATGAAGGAACAGTTTCATAAACTTATGCTTGATAATGGAACATGGTGCAATGATGCTGATATTCTTAGGATGGAAGCTCATAATTATTTTCAGCACCTCTTATGTCTTCCTTACAGACAAAGTAATGCTTCTTTTCACGTCTCAAGCTTCCCTACCCTTTATAAGGCTACAAAAATTGCTTTAAACGTGCCAATTACCAACAAGGAAGTCAAAAGTGCCCTTATGAGCATGAAATCATATATAGCTCCAGGTCCGGATGGATTTCAACCATATTTTTTTAAGAAATATTGGGATGTTATCCAAGATAATCTTTGGAGCCTTGTTCAGGATACATTTTCTCATGGGTTCTCCAAGGGGAGGTTAGCAGAGAATCTTATTGTCCTCATACCTAAGATTGATCATTTGAGAAATTTTAAGGATTTTAGACCTATTAGCTTGCGTAATGTGGTCTATAAAATTATTTCTAAAGTTTTGGTCCAATTACTTCGCCCCTTCTCGAAGGATATTGCTAGTCCTCTTTAGGGTAGTGTTGTTCCTAGCAGAGGAACCATGGAGAATGCTATTCTTGCTTAGGAGGTGGTTCATTTCATGCACCGGTCTAAATCCAAAGATGGTATTGTGGCTTTTAAGATTGACTTGGAGAGGCTAATGACAAAGTGTGATGGGACATTCTTGAAGGTGTCTTGAGGGATTTTGACTTCCCTCAAATTACCATATCTTTAATTATGTGGTGCATTAAAACCACATCCCTTTCTATTGTCTGGAATGGGTCTAAACTAGATAAGTTTCTTTCTGATGCATGATTTAAGACAAGGTGCTCCACTTTCTTCATATCTTTTTGTTCTATGTATGGAAAAGCTCTCTATTCATATTTAGAATTTAGTGGAGGATGGGTTGTGGTAGCCTCTGATTGTATCTAGAGGAGGTTCTGGTATATTTTATCTCTTATTTACAGATGACATTCTTTTATTTTGCAGGGCCAATGAATCTTAGGCTATCCATATATCTTCTATGTTGGAGACTTTTTGCATGGAGTCAGGTTTATAGGTGAATTTGCAAAAATCAAAATTTATGTGCTCCAATAGAGTTAATGGTATTATCAAACACAAATTCCATTCTATTTGTTCTATAAAGAGTGACCTTAGGAAGTGTCTTGGTTTTCCTCTTTTTAAAGGGAGAGTGACAAAAAATCTTTTAGATTTATCATGGAAAAGATTCATCGAAGATTAGTGTCTTGGAACAGACAGATGCTTAATAAAGCTGGTAGGCTTTGCCTCATTAAGTTAGTGCTTTCATCTCTTTCTATCTATATTATGCAGTTGTTTTGGCTTCCTTCTCATATTAGTGATAGTATGGATAGAGTAATTTGCAATTTCCTTTGGTCTTCTTCAGGTGAGAGGAAAGTGCTTGGCATCTTGTTAATTGGTCTAAAGTCTCGTCATCTAAGCATGATGGGGGATTGGGGGCAAGAGATTATCATCTAACAAATGTCCCTCTGTTGGGCGAATTGGTGTGGAGCCTACTTGCAAATAAGGATGCTCTTTGGGTGCAAATATTGTCTCATAAATATCTTTCCAACAATACCATTCTCAATGCCAAGTGTACGGCAGGGGCTTCTTATATTTGGCGTGGAATTATAAAGGCAAAGGATGAGTTGCTTGATGGTTTTAAATAATAGATAGGGAATGAGGATACTTTCGTTTGGTACGGAGATTGGTGTCTAGCCAGTTTTATGTGTCATACGGTCCCCTATGTCCACATAGCTAATGCTCATTTGTGTCTTTGTGATATTATGGAGAATGGCTCTTGGCGTGTTGCTTGTTGCACACTATCATGCCTGATACCTTTACTCAGCAACTTATGGAGGTGGAGTGCATTCTTGCCCTTACCTTCTCGGATTTTTAGGCTTAGAGTCATTCTCCTAATGGAGAATATTCGCCCTCTTTTGCTTATAAGCGACTTTCGTTGGATGTAAGTTCCTCCTCTCCATTGTCTTTTCGGTGGCTATGGAAACTAAATATTCCTTAAAAAAATTGCTTAATGTATTGGCTTATTCTTGATGATTCTTCCTACTAATTTTGTGCGCAAGCATTGTAACTTGGCTCTATCTTTTGCTTGCTATGCTTGCTCTCATGATAATGAGGACACTTTCCATTGTCTTAGGGATTGCCCCCATGCTAAGGAGTTGTGGATTCGGCTGAATTTTCTATCTCTTAATAATTTCCTCTCCCATAACATTCATTTATGGTTAAAAAGCCAAGTTTTGGCAGATAATGGTTTCCTTTTTGTTGCTACCACGTGGTGGATTTGGAAGTGGAGAAACAACTATATTTTTGATAAGTAGGTGTGGAACATTCAGCTGGTTATCAAGCAAATTTATTTACTGCATGATGATATAGTTCTCTTTTTGAAGGATTAAGGGAAGGGAGTAGCATCCCCTCTTTGTATTCCTAGATGGTCTCCCCTTCAAACGAGTTGGTACAAGCTGAATGTGGATGGGAGTTGTTTATATCCTTCTCATAATATTGGTGCTGGTGGTGTTTTGTGGGGATCATCATTCTTTGTGGCTTGTGGGGTTTTCATCCATTAATGGCTCGGGGGATGCTTTAAAGGCGGAGATTATGGCTATTCTCCATGGCTTACAAATTTTGTGGGATAAAGGCTTACATAATGTTTGTTATGAGTTAGACAACTCCTATCTCTTGTTACTATGATCAACTCTAGATTGTGCCCTTCACACCACCAATATGCGGCTCTTGTCATGAGGATTCTTGATTTTGTTAACGAAGATTGGTCTATTATTTTCTCTTATGTTAGTAGGGAGGCCAATAATGTTGCTCATTTTCTTGTGAATTTTGGGGCTAGACAGTCCCAACCACTTTGTATTTGGAACGATCCTCCTCCTACTCTAAACATCACCCTCTTAAAAGATGGGTTAGGGTAATTCTCTGTTTCTGTTTTTTGTCTTCTTTTATATCATATGCATATTAGGAGCATATTTGAACTTCAAAGATAATATATATGTGTGTGTGTGTGTGTGTGTGTGTGTGTGTGTGTGTGTGTGTATTCAAAATTGTTTTCTAATATTTAGTTACAACTTGTTAGTTGATATTAAAAGTATCAGAGGATATATATAAAATGATATTAAAAGAGTATTTGAATTTTGAAGATAATATATATATATATATATTTGAAATTGGTTTCTGATATTTAGTTATAGCTTGTTAAACCATTCAGTTGATATTAAAAATATAAGAGAATATGTTAGATATATGTTAGGTAAGTGAAGTCTACCTCTTCATGAAGCGAAATATTCAAATGAAAGTGAATATAAGGAAGAGTGGAAGCTCGAGGAAGCAGATAGTTTTACACGTTTATATATATAAAAGAATTTTTTATTTTATAAATCCCTCAATCATTTTCAACTCATGCAGTACATTGGTGGATATTAATGACTATATTGAAAAATATTTCCCTTTTCATTATTAGAGAATCATACTAAGAAAATTCAAATATTTGAATCAAATGATTACCTTTTATTATTAGATTTAGTATATTATTTTATATTTTTTAATTTATCTTATAATATATAAATTAAGTTATATCTTGAAAACTAATGTAATAGATTAGGGATGGCAAAAAAACCCATGCCCGCGGATATTCGCAAATAAAATCCACCACGGGTAGAAAATGGGTACCTGTGGATATTCTAAACGAGTATACCCGCTACCCATTTATTAATAGGCAGGTACGAGTATCATGGTACCCGTACTTGCAAATACCTGCAATTATATATTTACTTAAATACCCTTACATATTAATATAGATAAAATTACATAAATTTATTCAAAATTTTCAAAAAGATTATTCATTACAAGAGAGATCTTATATAATTATATTACAAGAGAAAATGAACATAAATTTGTGAGCATTTAAACTATATTTTTTTTAGAAAAATTGTTAGAA
The DNA here is from genome assembly GCA_004329165.1 of Spatholobus suberectus. Lineage (NCBI taxonomy): Eukaryota > Viridiplantae > Streptophyta > Magnoliopsida > Fabales > Fabaceae > Spatholobus > Spatholobus suberectus. Next base: position 73,946,799 of record CM014730.1, on the reverse strand, counting down.
TAATTAAAATTTATGTTCAAAGTGATTATTTTAAATTATAACTCTTTAATTTATAAATTTAAATTTATAAATTCAAAGTGATATTTGCAACACTTTATAATTGTCCACAACACACAAAATATATTTGCTATTTGTTATTTTTTTATATATATAAAATATCCACGGATATCCACGGATACCCCCAAATATTAAAAATATATGCGGGTATCCGCTTAACGGATACCCGCACGAGTAATGGGACGGGTACGGGTACAAATTTTATTGGGCGGGGCAGGTAGCTACTACCTGTGCCAGCCTCGCCTTGTTGACATCCCTATGATAGATAAGTGGATATTCAAAATTATTATAATATCCAATCTATTCAAGTGATTTAGAGATATAATATCTATTTTGAAGTTCAAATGTGACTTGACATCATTATTATATTTTAAATGTAAGAGACATATAACGGCTAGTTAATACAAATTTAAATAATAATTCACCTTACACACAATATTAAATATATTACTCTCTTAATTCTTACATTACTATATAAATTGAAGGTGTTATGCAAATACAATTTCTACTCTACCTTTTCTTTTTTACAAAAGAATCCAACAAATTAAAATAGAAATCAATTTCTCCAAAACGTAAAAGGTATATATTCCGATAATTGGTTCTCAAAGTTTGAGTAATTTGACTATAGAATGTTTTTACGACACAAAATGATCAAAATCTAATCTTATTAGAAATGATGCTATTGGATAAAAAGGGTAAACATTTCTTGTTAAAGTTTATATATCATTCACATAATTATTTCATATATCATGTTTAATGTTTTCTAATTTTTTATTATATTTCTTGCTCTGTAAATACAAAATATCACAGCGAAAAGTTCATGTCATTTACAATTTATGTTTCATATTAATCCTCTAAAGCTACTTTTTTAAAACAAAGTTTATTATTATTTTTTCTTATAAAATTTAATGTTAACATTTACTTTCATCCTCAAGTTCAACAATATAATTACATTAATTACACTTACAATCTTCTCATCCACAATATTCTAACAATGTCTGCCTCCTAAATTTTGACAAATATATGTTTTCTAAGTATAAATTTACAAATATTTTAATTTATAAATTAAAATTTTGACAAATATTAATTTATAAATAATTTGTATAATAATATAATTTTGACGAATATATGTTAATTTTTTAGGTATAATTTCAACAAATATTTTACAATTATTTATTTTCATACTTTAATATAATATTTATTTTTTAGAATGTTTCTAATATCTTCAAATTATATTATATACAAACATTAATTTACAAATATTTTGAATAATTAATATAATTTTGACAAATATATGTTTTTTGCGTATAATTTTAACAACTATTTTACAATTATTTATTTTTATAATTTGATGTAATATTTCTTTTTTAAAAAAATATTTCTATTATCTCCAAATTATATCTTATACAATTATTCATAAACTCGAGCAACACGCGTATCAATATCTAATTCCCATTTAAAGCCTACCAAGCTATCAAATCAGAGTTATCATACTTAAAAAGTCCTCTTGTCAGTCTTAAGTGTCATCTTTTGTTGTCTTGAGTATTTGGTGAGATAACTTCTAAAATATTTAGTTATATTAATTTAGACTATGATTATTTTGTTTAGTTGAAATCCAATCATGTTCCAAACAAAGCTACAAGCCTACAACTTAGCCGGATCGAGGTTTGATGATAGTGATGATTTCACAAAGCTTTCAAGTTTCTATTAGGACTTTAGATAACAAAATGATGTGTGATTTGGTTCTAATTATGCCATAGTTCTTTTCATCAAATGATTTGTTCAAATCCATCAATGTTGGCATAGGTTGAATTAATGAGAATAAGTCTTTTTAATAGGGTAAAGGGGATGATCCCCTCATCCTAGATTTGTGATCCAATAGCCATTGGAAAGAACATCATTTTGTAAAATGTTATATTTCCATCTCTATTATAGCCTTGACCAAAAGAACCATATGACTTTGCAGTCATTTATGATTGAACAAAGATGAAGATAATAAAAGAATTAATTTGTAGATATAAATTTTTAGATATGGCCAATTATACAAGCTAAACTTTAAGTCTCTATCTTACATTTATTTTAGACTAAATTGCTAATTTGGTCTCTTACTTTATTTATTTTATTTAAATGGATCCCTCTATTATTAAAAGGTTCAATTAAGTTCCATAATTTTCAAAAAGGTTCAATTAGGTTCCATAATTTTTAAAAACACTCCAATTTTATCCTTTTAGTTCAAAAAGACGTCGTTTTCCATCACATTTTCCACTACATTTTTCACACCATTTAGTGTAAAATTAGACAAAAAAACGATGCTATTTTGGATGAAAAGAGTAATATTGGAGCAATTTTAAAAATTATGAAACCTAATTGAACCTTTTTAAAAATTATGGGACCTAATTGAACTTTTTAATAATAGAGGGACCCAATTAAATAAAACAAATAATTTAAAGAACCAAATTAGTAATTTAGCTTGTATTTTATTAATATATCAATATATTTTGATTTGTGTTACGTTAAAGATGAATATGAATCTTTGACTTTATCTACTTGTTGCTTTTTGGTTAGGGGTGTTGATACGATGGAAATGATCCAATGAATCTCACAAATCAAACCAAACCAGCTCAACTAATTAGTTCTTTTCACTTTAAATCTAAATTAAACCAATTAAAATTGATTCGGTTTTTGAATTTATCTTTTCTCAACTCAAACCAACTTGATAATTTGTTAAACCATATTTTAACTTTTAGATTAGTATATTTTAGACTTTAGTACTTAACTTTTTCTTCTACTTTTGTCTTTTCTTTCCTTTTTATTTATTTATTTCAATCTTCTTATAATCTTATCCAGTAATACTAAATATCTTAATTTATTCATATTTATTATGTAATTTTTTTTTTAATATTTTAGGTAAAGAAATTGATCAAATATGTAAAGTAATAACTATAAAAAATTAAATATTAAATAAAATAAATAACTAACCATTAAAGAATAAAAAATACCTTTACCTTGTATTAATATATCAAGTTAAAAATTTATATAAATGGAAAATAAGTGGAGATATAAACTTAAAGAAATATAATAAATTTTTTTTACCATAATCTAGTGACTTAAGCAAACAAACTAAATTAAATATGATCAGATTAAGTTATATTTTATTCTAAACTTGAACCAATTCAACACATGAACACCCCTATTTTATGTCATATCGTACATATTATGCTTAAAATTTAAATATAATAGAATGTTGACTTATATTAAAAATAAATCAATGATGAACAAATAAAAGAACTCTTTAAGCTATTAATAAATAAAGAGAAAATAGTATATACATTGATAGTGTAAAGATTTTTTACACTGTTATCCAATTACAAACCATCATATATGATAAATTTGTTAACTTTAATAACAACTATATTAGAAGTCATGCAAATAATGATTTTTAATTGGTTGACAGTGTAAAAAATTTTACATTGACAATACAGGACTATTAAATTCATAAATAAATATATAATTTATTAAGGATTAAATGATAAATATATTAATTTTTAAAAAATATATTAAATTAAATCTTTTAAATCTATTTGGTATAACTTTTTGGATTTTTTTCACTAATTTAAACCTTTTAAAATTTAATATTTTTATTAGTGTTATCATATTACTAAATTTAGTAGGGTTAATCCAAGTATGAACACTAAGTTCCTGACTACTTTTGTTCCCAATTCTGAATTCTTGCATCGCCGGATAAACTTTCCCCGAGTCTGGATAAACGTTAGTTCACCTTTTTATTGGTTTGACGTCAATTTTAACCAATACGTATCTTTCATTTTTGGCCTTGGAAACAAGGTAATTTTTTATTACTTTTATTACTTCATATTTATATTCCTTTTTATAATAAAATTAGACTAAAATACACATTTTATGCAATCTTTATTTATTCCAAACGATAAAAAAATAGAAAAATAATGTAATATTTTGTGAGCATAAATAACAGAAGCAATGAAATCAACCAGTGGTATTCGCAGATAGGTTTGGAGGAAAAAAAAAAATCCGATCCAAAGATTAAAACAACTTGTGGTTCGGTTCGATTTGGATTGCACTCTTAAAAAAAAATCTGATCTGATTTGATAAATGCGGTTTGAATTGGACTGACTGATTCGGTTTTTATCACCCCATCTTTACTGATATCTTAATTTCCTATTACTAAATATCTTAACTCCAAATATTAAATTTTATAGCATGATCGTAATTACAGTTTGAATTTAAAGTTTCTAACTCATGTAAGTGACCTTGAAATGTCTACTATGTGCAAGGACTTGCTTCATTTAAATCATCCGTATGTGTTCATAAACTTGAATCAACATGCTTAATACTAATTGCGGGATGTTTTGCTACATGGATTCTCATCTAAATCCAAGATTTATCTACTTAATACACACCCATATAGTTTTGTATGATTCTATCATCCCCTGTAGCTCGAAACCATTGGTTTGACATCATTGGTCGTGAACTAATAATGCATAGCATAAAACAGCAAATTATTAGTTTTTCTGCAGACAGACTTTTTTCCATACGCATAAAAGTATAAAACGCATAGTTGCATGTGTGAAATGCATGAATATTAACATTAACATTAACATTATCGGTTCTATTTGGATCGGTTAAGTTTTGGGAACATTAACTAAAAATCAAACTGAACCAACTAGTTATACTAAAAGATGATCCAAAAACCAAATATATATATATATATATTGCTTTTTGATTTTTTTTATCGGTTTGCGGCTTTTTTTCTTTTTTAATTAGATTGGATACAAACACCTCTAATTGTCCTGTGCTCAACTTCATCCGTCAAGCGTAAGTAGGCAATCACGTATATGAAATTTTAAAAACTTAAAATCGTTATAACAATTTTGATCATAACAACAATCATAAGACTAATGCAGAAATTAAGACTAAGCCATGCAATCACCTAACCCAAATTCTCCCCTTTTTTGGGACTCTACTTCCATGTCCTTTTGACTATTGTTTTAACCACTGTCACCCTATCAGCGACGCAACCCAAGTTCCGTCAATGTTCGTTGCTTTCCTATTAGAATGGGCTAAGTTGGCAAGAAATTTCACTTTAGCTACATTGGCACCTTTGGGCATCGTGTGTAGATGGAGACCCAGGTCAGTCCCATTTGGGACTAAAAGACGAGACTTGTACCATTGTTAACTAACAGATGAAAGGGAAGGCTGGGTCAATTGTTGACATTCAGCAATCACAGCTTGGAAAGACATGAATGTACCTAACACTGGCATTTTTAGATACTTAAAGGTATCATAACAAAATATAAAAGACTTGTAGAAGGCGGCCCTGTTGGCAATTTTAGGGATTCCGACATGTATAGCTTACATGGCAGTGTTACAAGCAGACTGAATATATATATATATATATATATATATATAGGATTCATCAGACACTGAAAGTAAAAATTATTATTATCAGTCATGGCTTCACAGAGAAACTGCTGCTTGATTGAAACCAACAACAAAAAATGAAGAAAACAGTAACACGAATTGGTGAATCACATTAATAATGGAAGGAAAATTTGAAATATGCATTTAAATAATATTATCTAGCTCAGGTATTTCAGACTTACTTAAAGAACTAGAATCCACAAACCGGGCGCCTACGATGTTCCTTCAAACATGCATTTATTTGCTTGGCTGTTTACTAGAAGAGATGAATATTCTGTTCTTTTTTTTTTTTTTTTCAAAAGACGTGCTTACTAATGTTGGGCATATAGCATGGGATTCTTTAAATACATTGTAATGACAGCCCAGGAACAGACAGGAGTTCTGCCCATCTAGACATGACTCAGTCGCTATCAACCATTGAGTCAAATTCATCTCGTCGTAAACAAAACTTGGAGTCTTCCCATGCCCATCGGATACGCTCTGCACGCAATTTCAAACATCATCATCTACACTGCAAAAGACTGGGCGAAATATTTCGTGGACAGTTTGACACATTAATGTGAAAAGAAAACACTTATGAATTTACCACAAAAATTCTTTTTCTTTGGGGAGAAGGAGAACACTAAAACTGTTAGTTTTATAAAAATATGTGTGAAGATGTTGAATGATATAGTCATTGATAATAAATAATAATGAGGCTTTATTTGATAGTTGGAAGTGCTTGTTGCAATGTAAAGACTCATTGCCTATTTATAGGCTTGTATGGATAGTTCTAGAGAAATCTAAACTCTATTGTTTTAGAGTTTTCTCATTTTTCTCTTAGTCTTTCTAGTTTTTTTTAAAGCTACATTTCTATAAGCACATTGTGAATATTTTACAAGAGTATTCTAAAATATTCTTTACTTTTTATATGCATATATTACTTCTACAATCTTCTAGAAATTTGTATCACCTTTTAACACTCTTCCTTGATGCAAATTTTGAAAACTCCAAGCATTGTTCATAGATGCTCAAATCTTGCTCTTGGCAGTGTCTTTGTAAAAATGTCTGCAACTTAATCTTTTGTCTTGCAGTACTCGAGATGAATTTGCTTAGTTGCCTTTGCTTCTCTAATGAAGTGATATTTAATAGCTATGTGTTTTGTTCTTTGATGATGGACTGGATTCTTTGCCATTGTTATAGTTGATTTGCTGTCACAGTAGATTACAGTAGGTCCTTCTTGTTGTTCACCCATTTCTTTAAGTATTCTTCGAAGCCATATTGCTTGGCTTTTAGTTTCAGTAGTTGCCACGCATTCTGCTTCTGATGTTGATTGTGCAACTGTTGCTTGCTTCTTTGATGCCAAAGAGAAAAATCCCGATCCTAGTGAAAAGGCATATCCTGATGTACTCTTCATGTTGTCTATAGATCCTGCCCAATCACTGTCGGTATAGCCAATTAACCTTAAGTTGGTCATGGTTTTGTACCATATACCAAACTCCTTTGTGCCTTGTAAGTATCTTAGAATTCTTTTTGCTGCACCATAGTGAATTTGACTTGGTCTCTACATGAATCTTGATAAAAGACTTGTAGCATACATGATGTCTAGTCGTGTGGCTATAAGATATAGTAGACTCCTAATCAAACTCCTGTAGTGTGATGCGTCAACTTCTGGTGCTCCATCGTCCTTTTTCAGCTTCTTGTTTGTAATGAGCGGAGTACTCACAGGCTTGCAACCATGCATCTTGAATTTCTTCAATAATGCTTTAGCGTATTTCTTTTGAGAGATAAATATTCCTTCTTTTTGTTGTCTTACCTCTAAGCCAAGGAAATAATTCATCAAGCCAAGATCTGTCATCTCGAATGTCTTCTTTGAAACCATTCATCATCTTCATATTGTTTCTTATGTAAATAAGATCATCTACATAAAGGGAGACAATGAGAGTATCATGTTGACCTTGAGTCTTGATGTATAGTGTTGGCTCACTCTTGCTCCTCTTAAATCCTCGTTCAGTAAAGTACTGATCGATTTTACTGTACCATGCTCAAGAAGCTTGCTTGAGACCATATATGGCTTCTCTTAGTCTTAGTACTTTGCCTTCATTGCCTTTGCTAATGAAGCCTTGTGGTTGCTCAATATAAATCTCTTCTTCAAGCACTCCATTTAGAAAGGCAAAGTTGACATCCAATTGGTATATGCTCAACCTTTTTTTGTGCTACAAGAGCTATTAAAGCTCTAATTGTATCTAAGCGAGCAACTAGAGCAAATGTCTCATTATGGTCAACTCCAGGTTGCTATGAGTAGCATTTAATCACTAATCTAGCCTTGTGCTTTTGTATGGTACTATCAGGATTGAGCTTTATCTTGTAGACCCATTTAACTCCAATAATGTCTTTTCCATGTGGACAATCTACGAGCTCCCAAGTATTATTCTTTTCAATCATTTTAATTTCTTCTTCCATTGCCTTGACCCATACTTCTTGCTTTGATCCTTCTTCATAGCATTCAGGCTCAAGCATAGCCATGTTGCAAGTTTCATATATATCTACCAAAGATCTTACTCATCTTGGAGTAGACTATGGTGAGGAATCTTGTTGCTGTGAAGGTGGAAAAAGCGTACTTGGATCTTCTACTATTTCTTCAACTTCTTTTTGAGGTTGTTGCTCTAGAACGAGAATGTTGCTTCTCACAACCTTTTCTTCTTCCCAATTCCAAGCAGCATTTTCATCGACCTCAACATCTCAACTGATGATGAGCTTCTTTTTTTGTAAGTTGTAGACTCGGTAGCCTTTTGATTGCGTACTGTACCCCAAGAAGATATCTCGTATAGTATTGTCTTCTAGCTTATGTCTCTTTTCATCAAGAACATGTATGTAGCAAATAGACCCAAATACTCATAGGTGTTTAGTTGATGGTTTTTGCCCACACCATGCTTCAATAAGAGTCTTGTCTTGAACTGCCTTAATTGGACATCTGTTGAGTATATAGATTGCAGTGTAAACTACTTTTACCTAAAAAGTGTTAGGTAAACCCTTCTCCTTTAGCATTGATCTAGCCATTTTCATGATTGTGCGATTCTTCCTTTCAAACACGCCATTTTGTTTTGGAGAATATGTGACGGTGAGCTAGCGCTCAATGCCTTCATCTTCATAAAACTTATCAAACTCGTTTGAGTTGTACTCTTTGCCTCGATCACTTCTAAGTACTTTTATATGTTTCTCACTTTGCTTTTCAATTAGAGCTTTAAACTTCTTGAATATTCCAAAGACTTCTTATTTTTCTTTAATAAAGTATACCCAAGTCATTCTAGAAAAGTCATCGATAAAGAGGATGAAGTATCTATTGTTGTTGAGTGACGGTGTCCTCATCGGTCCACAAATGTCAGTATGGATTAACTCCAATACGTCTTTAGCTTTCCATGATTTGTTAGTTGAAAATGATAATCTGTGTTGCTTTCCAAGAAGACATCCTTCACAAGCTTCATTAATTTTGTTTTAGTCATGGCAAGTTTCTCATGATATTCTTTTGGTATAACAGCTTCAAGGCATGGATGTTAGAGTGGCCAAATCTTCGATGCCATAGCCATGAATCATCATCTTGGACTTCCATGGCAATATTAGTAGTATATTTGAAGCTTATTGGAAAACTTCTATTTCTTTTTTCCATTTTAACTTGTGCTATCTCCCGCCTTTTGTTATAGTTATCATAAATATGCATGTATCTCCTTCAAAGTGAAGAGCATAGCCTTTCTCCATCATTTGGCCAATGCTCAAGAGATTTTCTCTAAGATTGGGAACAAGTAAGACATATTTGATGAGTCTTGTACCTATCTTTATTTCTACCATGACAGTGCCTTTGCCTTTAGACTCCATCATGGTGCCATTTCCCAATCGAACTTTTACTTTGACGGAGTTATCAATTTCTTTGAAGATGCTCCTATCTTTGGCCATGTGATTGCTGCAACCACTATCCATGTACCAGCTTCCACTTGTTTCATAACCGGAATCTCGGGTAGCATAGAAAAGATATTACTCACTATCATGCTCGTTAACAAAATTTGCTTGGTGCTTGTTTTTGTTGTGGCAGTTCTTCTCTATATGTCTGAATTGCCTGCAATACTGACACTGTGGCTTTCCATGATGCCAACAGTCTTTCTCTGAGTGACTTGTCTTCTTGCATATGCCACATGGAGGATATTTATCTTGATTGGTCTTAGAGAGACTTCTAGAATTATCTTTATTTCTAGAATTTTCTCCATTTTTCTTTCCTTTATATTCTTTACTTTGATACTGCAATTTAAGCTTTGATTGAAAGGCATTTTTGATAGAATCTTCATCATGCCTACTCAATCTTTGCTCATATGCTTCAAGAGAGCCCATTAGTTCTGTTACCGACATGGTAGATAGATCTTTGGTCTGCTCAATCGTAGTCATGATAGCATCATACTTATGGGGAATAGAAATTAGAATTTTCTCAACAATTCTCTTATCAAGAATATTTTCCCATATGCTCTCATTTAACTAATTATTTCTTTTATCCTAGAATAGTAATCTTTTACGGTCTCAGACTCCTTCATTTTTATTAATTCAAACTCACATCTTAGAGTTTGAAGTTTAATGGTGCGTACCTTGGCGCTTCCTTGAAACTCCCCTTGTAGTATACTCCATGCTTCTTTAGCACTTGTGACACCTATTATTCTTGGAAAAATTGTGTCAGCTACTGCTTGTTGCAAGATAAATAACACCCTTGAATCTTTCTGCTTGTACTCCTTTAACTCCTTCTTCTAAGTTGCAGTCAAAGTAGAAATGTTCGTTGGAGCAATGAATCTATCTTCTATAATATTCCATAGATCTTGAGAGTAGAAAAATGTCTTCATTTTAATGCTTCAGAAATCATAATTTTCTCCAATAAAAATAAGGAGAGGAATAGATGATGGTTGGATAGTATTGGCCATTGTTAGGGAAAAATTATAGGATTGGTGGAGAATATAGTAGGATTTTTTGGAAGTAGTTGGATGATAGCTCTACACCCAGTAGATGACCGAACGTAGCTCTGGTACCACTGTTAGTTTTAGAAAAATATGTGTGAAAGTATTGAATGATATAGTAGTTGATAGTAAATGATAGTGAGACTTTATTTGATAGTTGGAAGTGCTTTGGAAGTGCTTGTTACAATGCAAAGACTCATTGCCTATTTATAGGCTTGCATGGATAGTTCTAGAAAAATCTAGACTCTATTGTTCTAGAGTTTTCTCATTTTTCTCTTAACTTTTCTAGTTTTTTCTAAAGCTAAATTTCTATAAGTTTCTAGATTTTTCTAAACACATTGTGAATATATTTTACAAGAGTATTCTAGAATGTTCTTTACTTTTTCATATACATATATTACTTCTACAATCTTCTAGAAATTTGTATCACCTTTTAACAAAAACTCAACTCCAAGCATGCCCGGATATATAATTCAAGAAGAGAAGTCATGTCTCCCAGCCAGTCTGGCAATGAAGTGCAGGTACATCCTCCTATAAACAAACTTTGTAGGGAGGGGATGAGTTGTAAGCCTTCTGGTATTGTGTAGCAGTCGATGATAGTCACCTGCTGAAGGGCAGTTAGTTGGTTGAATTGCCTGGTAGAGCCACCTGCTCTGGACACTTCCAGACACGAAAATGCTCAAGACAAGCTAAATGTCCCACACCTTTAGATAACCAGTTTAATTTTTCACAGTCGGAAATGGATAAAGTTCAAAGAGAAGTTAAACCTTGCAGCACATGTTCCGGAAAAGACTCCAGTTCATCACACTTGTGAATGACTAGTACCTCTAATGCACCCAGCCTGTGGAGTTCGTCGGGTTGTACCTTGAGTTTGTCAAAGGCGTCAATCTGCAGGGTCTTAAGACAAAGCATATTCCCCACAACCCCTTCCATGAAGGAAGCTGTGTCCTCAATGCCCCTTGCTTTAAGGTGCACAACAGATGGAAGGCTTGGCAATTTCAGCTTGGGAACACCATAAATTCTTAACTGGGAAAGACGAGGGAGCATCTCTACTCCTACATCTCTCAACATCCTCTCCAAATTTGGTAATTTCTTCACTGTGAACTTCCCCAGGGATGGAAATGCCTTCTCCTCCACACCATTATATGACTCACCATTTATGTGCTTCACATCTTTCATTTCAGATATGAATAGCCTTTTTAAGTGTGGTAGTTTACCAAGTGGAGGAAGCTGTTCACAGTTCCCGCAGTCATAGAGTATAACTTCGACCAAGTCTTTAAGAACTGAAAGATTTCTCATCCAACCAGGTAATTGTATTCCCTGGTTATCTCTTCATCCCAAAATTCGAGAGTTGAGGCAGGTTCAAGGGCTTCCAGTACTTGCTCGACATTAACATTGATACCTTCTGAATTATCACTATGACCCCATGACAGGTACAAGCGATTCAAGTCATTCTTGCTTATCAAATTTTCTTGTTTAGCATCCCATTCATTGGGGACATTCTCAAGGCCTCTGATATGTAGCTTGCCTCCAAGCTTTAAGCCATGCAATTCTGCCAACCCAAACCCTGTCTTTGAACCCACAGTTAGATGGCTTAACTTGCCGATTTTGGGAGGCAACTTAACCATTGAACGACATCTTTTAACCACAAGATGTCTTAGATCCTGTAATTGTGTCAACTCTTTGGGCAACCAATAAAGGTACACACAATCTTCCAGTTTCAATATTTGCAATTTCTGCAACCCGCAAATAGAATTAGGCAAGCTTGTGAACCTCCCGCTCAGATTCAAGAACCTCAAATGTGCTAAATCCGTGAGTGGCGACAATTAACAAGAGCTTGTCCTTAAGACAACTGTTTGATGGAAACAAACGAAAATTTTCACCTAACCAATGTGCATCAAAATCAAGGAAAGTCCGCAAGGATTCAACTTTCTTGAAGGCATTCATATTGACTGACTCATTAGATTTTAACAAGCCTAAATGCTGAACTCTACTTGACAAATGAGTCAACCTTGTATGCTCATAAACCACACATTCTTCACCCATAATAGACTGGGCAAGATCATGAAATAGATCATGCATCTTGAAATTTGTAATGATACCAATCACCAAGCACATCAACATTTGCTTCTTGAAAAAATGATCTACTGTATAATTTTTTTCACACCTTATTACCAACATCCTCCACTTCTAAATTTCCTTCAGATTTAATAAATCCATTAGCCAATCCTTCACGGCATCACTTGTTATTTGCTTTCTCTCGGCATCTTTGAGGACAGCATGGATTGCAGTGAGATTGCTGAAAAGCTTCTGAGTCTGTTGGTCGACACCCCAAAACATAGCAAGTTCGTCTTGGATGAAAGATCGTAAGTTTTCAAACAAAATTCCTAGCAAAGCCTCAGCTATTTGCAGAAACGAGCGCTAGAATGAACAAACCTTGGAGATGATTCTGGTTCTAGACAAGGAAATATGGTTAAGAGAGCTAAGAATGAGAGTGAATAAGAATTTCATTGGAATTTTTTAGTGATTTAAAATTTAGTAATTTACATTGAAGTCATTTATTGAATTGACAATTGGTGAATTGCGGGTCATGGCAAGATGTTTGATGTAAATTCCGTCCTTTCTTCCTTCGCCGAATGGTCCCTTTTTGTTTTTGTTAACAAGGGGTGTTGATGTGACGACTCAAGTCAAGCTAAGAATCGAGCATAGGAATCAACTCCTTGAATTTTTAAACCTTGTATTTGTCCATCTCCCCCATGAATTTCCCAGTTTACTGCAGTAACTTTGTATCATAATTCATAAAGAAAAAGAAGGAAGAACTTTCTATAACCATAAACTTAGCTCGGGTCTTTTTCTTCTTGTTAATATAATTGATAATTTAAAAGCAAAGCAAACAAAAACTAACTCAAGCAATTGAGTAAATACCATTCTTCCCAGTCTCCAAATTCAACAATCATGATCAGAAGGTAATTGGTTGCATGAGTTTTTGATAATAAACTCCCGCACAGGATCAGGCAGAGGAGTAGCTACTTTCCTTAAGTCGTATATCCCATTTGAGTATGAATATAATCCACCATGTTACGAATTGGACCAATTCCCGTCCAATCAAAATACCAAACAGCTGTGCCATCACCAATACGGACCTGAAAGGCACTGATGAGAGCATTTTTTGCTTTTACAGTACTCCTCCACACGTTTGAAACATTTCTCACAGCCACTATATTTAACACAGAGCCACTAGTGAGGTATTTTTGGGATAAAACCTTCATCCATATTCTATCCTCATCATTGATCATTTTCCATATAATATAGACGTCAAGAATCGGTCAAGTTCATATTTATCAAATGAAGAATTGGCAACTCAATAATCTGATTTTGTTAAGTTATATGTAAAATTTTCATATTGATAATATTCTTTATATGGCATCAATTGCTTCAGGTTCCCTCTCGGGTTAGACTTTCACCCTTTTGGGCATCAAGGTCGCCTAGATGACATGTTAATTTCATAGTTGCCTCTCTTATGTCAAAGAACTCTACAGAATCTTTGGTTCTTTTTCCATGCGTATCTCTTAATTCCTTTATGGGACCAATCCATTAAACCACCAAACAAATTTAAAAAAAGTGAGTGGAGACAAAAAAAAAAGGGTTAAAATTTTAAACAGACGTAGTTTAATATTTTTATTATCATTAAAATAATTTTATGTCAACTGAATTAATTTTATACAATTTTTTTTTTCATTTTTATAAATATATTTTTCTATTGAACGAGATGATTAGCCTTAAGTAAAATCAAAGTTTTTAAAGTTTTTTACCAAATAATTTTTAATTTTAAAGCAACTTTTAGGTAAAATTAAAGAAATGAAAATTTTGTTAACAGTTTCTACTTTATTTTTTAAAACTTTTATTTCAAGTTTTAACTTTAAAATAACTTTTAAGCTAAATAAAGGTTGAGCCAAACACACCTTCATATATGAAAATTGTGAAAATACTAATTGTTTTGATCCTAAAAATTGACATTGTCAACATTTAAATGACTTTATAAACTTATTGTTAGTTTTTTTAAAATGTGATTTATGAAATTTGGTAAACAAAACACGATCCAATCTTATGAACTAGAAACAAATTAAATAAATAATAATCTTATATATTAATTTCTTCACTTTAAATACACATATAAAAAGGTAATAATTTTCCTGACTGAAATATATATAATTTTATGAGGATCATTCTAAAGATCATATGCAACAACAATCTAAAGACTCCATCGTCGTATTATTGTTTGACAATTTGGTAGCAAGTTTGAATACTATTTCATCTTAAAAAGAATACTTGAATTTGAGTCAAGAGGGATTTGTAAAAGAATGCTTGAAAAAGCAAAGATTAAGTATATTCTTGTATCTATCAACTGTCTTAACAGAAATCTTAGCTATGTGACAGAATATAACTTAAGTTGTATGAACCAATATAAATATTATGTTTTTATCTTCCTTTTTCTTAGATATTTTATTTGTTTTTAAAGTGAATGAGTTATTTAATTGTGAAATATTTTTCCGAAAAACAAAAATTTTCATCAAATTTGTTTTATTAAGATTAGTCTTTTTTTACATCATTTTTTAATGTTTTTCTAAACAAAATTATTTGATCTATTAATTTATAGAGAAAAAGATACATACATTGACTGTGTAAACGTTTCTTAAACCATTAAGTTTGTTGACTTTCATAATAATTATGCCAAAAGTCACACCAAACCTGATTTCTAATTGTTTGATAGTGTATCTATTAAACTCTAATTTATTTTTTTTAAAAAAAATAACAAAATACAATTAAACTTTCTTTTTGTTTTTTTCTTTTCAAAATTATTACGAAAGTTCTTGTCAACTTTCTTTAGCCTTTGGGATTTCTGTAAGGAGTCTAGATTGAAGGTTAATGTTCTAAATCAAAACTCGTGTGCGGCATTGGTCAGTAGAAGGAAGAAAGATAACTTGTATGCTATTTCTTCAATTAGTGTCATGTTGTTAGTGACCTGGGCAAGATTTTAGGCTTTCCCTTGATAATAGCAAAGGGAATAAATATCTTCGAGTAAATTACATATTACATTAGCCCTCTGATTATTTAAAAAATATTACACTGTATCCCTATAAGAAAAGTTGTTGTAGACATTAAAAAAGCAGGGAGAGATTTTGCAGAAAGCGCAGAGGCTGTTGTGTTCTTGGAAGGGAAAATTTCTTAATAGGACAGGCAAAGTGTGACTAGTAAAATCAGTATTAAATTCTCTACCCCTTTACAGTACGCAAACCGTTTTGGTTGCCGAGGAGTATTTGCTTAGAGATAGATAAACAAGTAACAAATTTCATTTGGTCTTCCAAAGCTGGTAACCGTTCTTGGCACTTGGTTGGTTTCTTGGAATGTATTGACCTCGCCAAAAATGGCTGGTGGTGTGTGCGAGAGAGTGAGATTGTAAACAGCTTTGATAGGCAAGCTTGTTTGGAAAATGGTCAATGATAAGGATAGAAGATGGGTGAAGGTTTTATCACAAAAGTACCTCACTAATGGCTCCATGTTATGTGGAACATCTTTGTCACTGTCCAAGGGATTGCCATAATGCTAACTAAGGAGGTTGGATGCGGCTTGGATTCTGTCACCACTTTGCTTTCTTGTTGAATGGTGTGTTTTTTTGGTTAAAAAATTTAACTTCGGGTAATCACGCCATGTTGATCGTGTCTGCTGTATGGTGGTTCTGGAGATGGAGAAACAATGACTTTTTTATGAGGGAAAATATTGCATGAACCACTTCATTTTGTGTTAGGTCTTAATAGAAGGCTTGTAAAATAGTGTTGTTTATATATCACCACTCTTTTATGATAGGAAGTGGAGAGTTCATGACGTTCTACAAGATATACACAAATATCATGACGAGCTTTTGACTTTTCCCGGTTATTATTAAATGTGTGGCAAACAACTGCATCATAGCTCGATGGTGTCCCCCGAAAGCTGAGATGGAGAAATATATGGTTTAGAAGCTGTTATTTAGAGGATCAATAATATAGGGGAGAAGAGAAAGATATGGTTTAAAAGTTCAAGTTGATTCTGTTGCTCGATTCTTAGCATGAGATGAGTCGTCAGAGCAATGAGAAGTTAGAAACTTGAATACATGTCACCAAAGAGATATGGCTGAGATTACAGACATGTAGTGATTCAGAATCGCCTAATAATTTTTAGAGCAACACTCCATGTTAACCAAAAACAAAAAATAAAACGGACCACCAGGGGAACGAAGAAGTACATTATATTCATGCCATGGCTCGCAATTCACCTATTGTCAATTCAAATAAAGAGAAATTCTATGGTACCCTTATAAATTTTAGGGGTTTTGGAACAGTTAGTTTTTAGATCAATAAGCACAAACTGTTTTTTCTCCAAATACTGTGCTTAAAACCACTCGCTAGTACCATATAAAGGCCATTCTTTCTTCCCATTATAAGATAAATTCTCAGCCATTCTCTCAAACTACTTTGAATTTGTGAGGTTTTCATTGCACACTTATTCACTGCAACTAGTGCAGCTTACTATCAAGATCGTCATGTATTTAACATCTTATCCTTAGAATGTTTCGTTCCATCTTAACAACTTTTCGTAGTAGTCTGAATATGAAATTCTGAGTCTTTGCTGCTTTCAAAAAATCAGCAGAAGTTTTGATGATCATGCATCTAATACTTGCAGTTGCAGAGAGGTTGTGAATATAATTTACTCTATATAGGTTTGGAGGACTTGGTGGGAGTTGGGAGATAGCACTATGGTTGTGGGTGCGACAGGGAACAAGACCTGGTTGGGCAGCGCTTCTGTTGAGATTTGCAGAGGACTATATTTTTAGCTGTAACATAAGGATTTGAATTATCATTGCAAGCAAAATAGATGACATGGCAACAACTTGTATTTTTATTAGTCAAAATAACTATTCCAAAACAGCTTTATTTATCAGGGTACCATAGTAACTCCCTTCAAATAAATGATGTGTAATTATTTTCCAACTACTCAACACTAGTTAGTCAAAGCAAATTAATAAATTTTTAAATCACTACAAATATCGTTCCAATGAAATTCTTATACACTCATTTTTAGCTCTCTTATCCATACTTCCCTAACAAGAATCATCTGCAAGCGTTCCTCCATTCTAGATCACATTTTTGCAAATGGCTGAGGCTTTACTAGGAATTGCAATTGAAAACTTACAATCTTTTGTCCAAAATGAACTTGCAACATTTTGGGGCCTTGACCACCAGAGCAAGAAGCTTTCCGACAATCTCACTACAATCTGTGCAGTACTCAAAGATGCAGAGAGAAAGCAAATAACAAGTCATGCCATGAAGAATTGGCTGCAGAAACTCACGGATGCAGCATATGTGCTGGAGGATATATTGGATGAATGTTCAATTCAATCCAAAAAGTTGCAGTGTGATGGTCAACATTCATGCTTAGCCCGTTTCCATCCTAAGAACATTCTCTTTCGTTGTCATATTGGCAAGAGGATGAAAGACATCACCCAAAGATTTGATGTCAGTCATGAACAAAGGCGCAAGTTTGAATTACGTGCCGGTGTCTCAAAGAAGTAAGGAGAGGATGATGATAAATAGCGCCAAACTAGCTCTGTCATTACTGAACCTGAAGTATACGGTAGAGACCAAGATAGAGAGCCAATTGTAAAGTTTCTTCTGGAACATACTAGTAACAGTGAAGACCTCTCCATCTATCCCATGGTTGGTATGGGTGGACTTGGAAAAACAGCACTTGCTAAACAGGTCTGCAATGATGATAGGGTAAGCGAAAAATTTGACTTGACAAGTTGGGTTTATGTTTCTAATGATTTCGATGTGGAGAAAATACTGCAATCCATTATTGAATCTACCACTGGACAAAACCCCAACCTCAAGACTTTACAAGCAAAGCATAAAAAGGTTCAAGAAATGTTGCAGAACAAGATGTATTTACTTGGTCTTGTTGATGTGTGGAATGAAGACCAAGAGAAATGGAAGGAGTTGAAGGGGATGTTGCAGCGTGCAAGGGGAACAAAAGGAGCTACCATTTTGGTCACTACTCGACTTGAGCAAGTTGCGTCCATCATGGAGACCCACCCTGCTTATCGTTTGATAGAATTGTCTGAAGATGACAGTTGGTCATTGTTCAAACATCATGCATTTGGACCAAACAGAAAAGAGAGTGAAGAGCTTGTAGCAATTGGCAAAGAGAGAGTGAGGAAATGTGTTGGTTCGCCACTTGCAATTAAAACACTGGGAAGCCTTTGGCGTTATGAAAGTGAGGTACAACAATGGCAGAATGTAAAAAAACGTGAGATTTGACAGATAGGAGAGGAAAGTTCTCTCACAAGTGAGGAAAATTATATCATGCATGCTTTGAAACTAAGCTATGTTAATTTGGAGCTGTCATTAAGGAGATGCTTTTCCTTTTGTGCAATTTTTCCTAAAGGTTCTGAAATTGTTAAGGAAAAACTGATTCATCTTTGGATGGCTAATGGATTTATTAAATCTGAAGGAATTTTAGAAGTGGAGAATGTTGGTAATAGGGCATGGGAAAAATTATACCGTAGATCATTTTTTCAAGAAGCAAAAGCTGATGACATTGGTATCACTACAAGTTTCAAGATACATGATCTATTTCATGATCTTGCACAGTCTATTGTGGGTAAAGAATGTAAGGTTTCTGAGCATACAAGGTTGACTGATTTGTCAAGAAGAGTTCACCATTTACACTTGTTAAAATCTAATGAGTCAGTCAACATGGCTGCCTTCAAGAAAGTTGAATCCTTGCGGGCTTTTCTTGATGTTGATTCAGATATGTTCAGTGAAAATTTTCGTCCTTTGCCATCAAACAGTTGTCTCCGAGCATTAGGGACAAACTCTTCTCAATTGTCGGCACTCATGGATTTAACACATTTGAGGTACTTGAATCTGCGTGGGAGTCAGGTCACAGGCTTGCCTAATTCTGTTTGTGGGTTGCAGGGATTGCAAAGATTGAAACTGGAAGATTGTGAGGACCTTTATTGGTTGTCCAAAGACTTAACACGATTACAGGATCTAAGACATCTTGTGATTAATAGATGTCATTCAATAGTACAGTTGCCTCCCAAAATTGGCAAGTTAAGCCATCTAAGAACGTTGAGCACTTTCTTTATGGGTTCAAAGGCAGGTTACGGGTTATCAGAGTTACATGGCTTAAATCTAAGAGACAAGCTGCATATCATAGGCCTTGAGAAAGTTCCCAACGAATGGGATGCTAAACAAGATAATTTGATTAGTAAGAAGCACCTGAATCGCTTATACTTGTCATGGGGTCGTAGTGCTAATTCAGAAGGTGCTAATGTTAATGTTGAGCGAGTAGTAGAAGCCCTTGAATCTGCCTCAACTCTCAAGACTTTTGGGATGAAAGGATACCAGGGAATACAGTTACCCAGTTGGATAAGGAATCAGCTCTCAAAGAATTGGTGGTGGAAATTATACTGTACAGCTGTGTGAACTGTGAGCAAGTTCCGCCAGTTGGTAAACTACTATACTTAAAAAGATTATTCCTATCTGGAATGAAAGATGTAAAGTATATAGATTGTGAATCATATGACGGTGTGGAGAAGGCATTTCCATCGTTGGAGAAATTCACTGCACGGAGTTTACTAAATTTTGAGAGGATGTTGAGAGATGAAGGAATAGATATGCTCCCTCATCTTTCCCAATTAAGAATCTATGGTGTCCCCAACCTTAAATTGCCAGGTCTTCCATCTGTGGAGCACCTTGAAGCAAGTGGCATTGAGGACGCGGCTTCCTTCATGGAAAGGGTTGTGGGGAATATGCTTTGTCTAAAGACCCTGCAGATTGAAGCCTTTTACAAACTCAAGGTATTACCGGACAAACTCGGCAGGCTCGGTGCACTAGAGGAACTAGTAATTCAACATTGTGATGAACTGGATTCTTTTCCGGAACATGTGTTGCAAGGTCTAACTTCTCTTCGAACTTTGTACATTTCCAACTGTAAGAAATTAAAATCCTTGTCTCAAGGTGTGGGACAGTTAGCTTGTCTTGAGCATTTTAATATCAGCTTCTGTCCTCGGCTGGTGGCTCTACCTTGCAATATGAACCAACTACCTGCCATTCAAGAGGTGTCAATCAACTGCTCCATGTTATCAGAAGGCTTCCAACGTATCCCCTCCCTACAAACTTTGGTTGTAAGAGGATGTACTTCATTGCCAAACTGGTTGGGAGACATGACTTCTCTTAGGAAATTAAAGGTCTCCGGATGTGCCGAGTTGAGGTCACTCCCAAGTAGCTTTCAGCGTCTCACCAACTTGCATGTATTAATTATTGACAATTGCCCTGAGCTGGAGAAATGGTGCAAGAGGGGAAGATTGCCAATACATAGCTCAATTTCCACTAGTACTGGTCTTCCCAGAGAAAGAGACTTCTTGTGGTAAATTAACGAGTCTTCTTTTCACCTTAATGTGTCAAACTGTTCATGAAAAATTGTGTAGAGTCTTTTGCAGTGTATATGATGATGTTTGAAATTACGCGCAGAGAGTATCCGATCGGCGTGGGAGTTCCGTAAGTGTTGTTTACTGTTTGCTATAAACACATGGCAATATGGTTACACTCCGGGAGATGAATTTGACTCAATGGTTGCTGAGTGAGTGAGTCATGTCCACGTGGGCAGAACTTCTGTCTGTTCCTGTGCTGTCATCGCCTTGCATTATGCATTTCAACAATCCCATACTATTTGCCCAACATTGGTAAGCACGTTTCTTTTTCTTTTTTTTTTCTTTTGAAAAATGAATATTGGACTCTTCCGGAATATAGCCAAACAAATAAACGACACAGCTTCTACTTTTATTATTTGTAGTTACATCATAAGCACCCCATTTGTGGATTCTAGTTTTGTAAGCAAGTCTGAAAATACCTGAGCTAGAAAAATTTATAAAAATGCAGATTACAAATTTTCCTTCCATTATTAATGCGATTGACCAATAACTGTTACTGTTTTCTGCATTTTTTTTGTTGGTTTCAATTAATCATCTGTTACTCTGTGTAGCCATGACTGATAATAGTAATTTTTAATTTTATGACTAATGAACTCTATGTATGATATATATATTCAGACTGACTGTAACACTGCCATGTAATCTATTTCAGAATCTCCAAAAATGCTAACTGGGCTGCCTTCTACAAGTATATTGTATTTTGTTATGATACCTTCAAGTATCATAGGTACATTTATATGTCCTTCCAAGCTGAGATTGCTGAATGTCCAAAATTGACATTTGACCCCGTCTTCCATTTTTTTTGGTGGGGGGGGGGGGGCGGGGGTTGTGGTATGATACCTTCAAGTATCTAAAGGCATAGGTACATTTATATGTCCTTCCAAGCTGAGATTGCTGAATGTCCAAAATTGACATTTGACCCCGTCTTCCATTCTTTTTGGGGGGGCGGGGGGGTGGGCGGCTCTAACGTCTCTATACCCTTTTGACCATCACTCAATCAAAAATAAAAAAATACACTCTTGACCATCATCAACGCAACCCCAAGTTCTGTAAATGAAATAGTCGGTTGCTTTTTTATTAGAATGGGCTAAGTTGACAAGAAATTTCACTTTACATTGGCACCTTTGAGCAGAGCTAAACCCACCAAAGTTGTGGTGTTTCCATGTGTCGAGCAAATATGTGCGCTTGAATCTTATTTACATTGTTGGGTCATGTTCGGAAACATGCCGGAATTGGAAAATAACGATCTTCAGATTGGATCCACAAGGTTCTACTGCCAGCACTCATGCCAGCTGCCAACGTTGCCCACCTTAGCCTAAATAAATAAACAAATATTTTTGAGTATGAGAGAGCGAGCAGAGGATTTTTAGATCCAGAATAAGCCAAACAATGCCATAAGACCATAATGCAAAACTATGAAGGCAAGGTAAAATATGATGAAGGATGAAAATTTTTTAAACAACTTTGAAGTGTGAAATGTAAATGGCTAAATAATATCACAGTAGCATATTTTTTTAAGATAAAATACACTTTTTCCCTGAACTATAGGCTTATATGTTAAAAATACACTTTGCCCCTGAATTGTAGGCTCATATTAGCGGACCCCCTAATTTTTTATTTTATTTATTTTATTTTGTTGTCACTCTACCCCGTTGTAGTATGGTCCACGTTGAAAACATTATTTATCAGTTACAAAAAACCTTTTCAAATATGAAAAAAAAGAAGAAGGAAAAAGCCCTGGAAAAAAGATAGAAGTTGGTTTCAAAGTGTGTTGGAATTGAAACAGATAACAGGTTCATGGGTTCCTTTGGTTCTTTTTCCCTAGTTCATGGTTCAGAGCACATGTTCATGGATCTCTTATGTTTTCTTCCTTATTTGTTTGGCTATTTACTACTAGAAGTGGAATGTTTTTTTTTTTTTAAAAAAAGAAGGAAAGAGACGTGCTCACCAATGTGTGATTGGGCATGTAGCATGGGATTGTTGAAATACATGGCGATGACAGCCCAGGAACAGACACGAGTTCTGCCCACCTCGACATGACTCACTCACTCATCAACCATTCTGTCAAATCGATCTGGCCAGTGTTGCTTGGTATGTTGCAATTTGAAGAAGCGCTGTAAATGAATCTTGGACTCCACCCATGCCGATCGGATATCCTCTGCACACAATTTCAAACATCATCATTTACACTCTGCAAAAGACTGGACACAATTTTTTTGCGGACAGTTTGACACATTAAGGAGAAAAAAAAAAAATCGTGAATTTACCACAAAATGTTAAAGTCGATTCCTCTGGGTCTGAGAAGGGAAAGGGGATCACTTCAACTTGTGGAATGTGAGCTATGTATTGCCAATCTTCCCCTGTTTCCCTCTTGCACGTATTCTCTAGCACAGGGCAAAGCTCAATACTTAATTTACTCAAGTTGGTGAGGCGTTGAAAACTACTTGGTAGTGACCTCAACCGCCAGCATATGCCGAGCTTGACTTCCCGAAGAGAAGTCATGTCTCCCACCCAGTCTGGCAATGAAGTACGTGCACATCGTACTATAACCAAACGTTGTAGGGAGGGGATACGTTGTAAGCCTTCTGGTAATGTGGAGTGGATGATTGACACCTCCCGAAGGGCAGTTAGTTGGCTCATACTGCTTGGTAGAGATAAGCATTTTAAATTCCTACAGCCGGAAATTTCCAAAGTTCCAAGAGAAGTTAGACCTTGCGACACATGTTCCGGAAAAGACTCCAGTTCATTGCAATTTTGAATGACTAGTTTCTGTAGTGCACCAAGCCTGCCGAGTTGGTCAGGTAGTACCTTGAGTTTGCGTCTTAAGACAAGGCATATTCCCCACAACCCCTTCCATGAAGGAAGCCGCATCATCAATGCCCTCAGCATTAAGATTCTCAACAGATGGAAGGCGTGGCAATTTAAGGTTGGGGACGCCATCAATGTGTAACTGGGAAAGACGGGGGAGCATCTCTACTCCTTCGTCTCTCAACATCCCCTCCAGATTTGGTAAAATATACGCAGTGAATTTCTCCAACAACGGAAATGCCTTCTCCTCGACGACATCATATGATTCACTATCTATGTGCTTCACATCTTTCATTCCAGATACAAATAGGCTTTTTAAATGTGGTAGTTTACCAAGTGGTGGAAGCTGCTCACAGTTCTTGCAGTTGTAGAGTATAACGTCCATCAAGTCTTTGAGAACTGAAGGATTTCTCATCCAACGGGGTAACTGTATTCCCTGGTATCTACTCATCACAAAACTCTTTAGAGTTGAGGGAGGTTCAAGGGCTTCCAATACTCGCTCAGCATTAACATTACTACCTTCTGTAACAGCAATTTCACCCCATGACAAGTATAAGCGATTTAGCTCCTTCTTACTGATCAAATCAGCTTGTGTTGCATCCCCTTCACTGGGGACATACTCAAGTCCTCTGATATGCAGCTTGCCTCCCAACTTTAAGCCATGTAACTCTGCCAACCCATATCCTGGCTTTGAACCCACAATGAAAGTGCTCAATGTTCTTAGATGGCTTAACTTGCCAATTTTTGGAGGCATCCCTTTTATTGAAGGACATCTTTTAATCACAAGATGTCTTAGATCCTGTAATCGTGTCAAGTCTTTGGGTAACCAATAAAGGTAATCAGAGTCTTCCAGTTTCAATATTTGTAATTTCTGCAACCCACAAATAGAATTAGGCAAGCTTGTGACCCAACTTCCACGCAGATTCAAGTACCTCAAATGTGTTAAATCCATTAGTGCCGACAATTGAGAAGAGTTTGTCCTTAATGCTCGGAGACAACTGTTTGATGGCAAAGGACGAAAATTCTCACTGAACATGCCTGAATCAACATCAAGAAAAGTCCGCAAGGATTCAACTTTCTTGAAGGCAGCCATGTTGGCTGACTCATTAGATTTTAACAAGTGTAAATGGTGAACTCTTCTTGACAAATCAGTCAACCTTGTATGCTCAGAAACCTTACATTCTTTACCCATAATAGACTGTGCAAGATCATGAAATAGATCATGCATCTTGAAACTTGTAGTGATACCAATGTCATCAGCTTTTGTAGTGATTTAAAATTTATTAATCTGAATAATTTTTTTTGGTTATTAATCTGCATTGAATAACTATGGTAGGGTTGTTCTAAAATAAGTACGCGTCATTTATTGAATTGACAATTAGTGAATTGAGGGCCATGGCAAGAAATACGGTGTAAATTCCATCCTTTCTTCCTTCGCCAAGTGGGCCCTTTTTGTTTTTGTTAACAAGGGGTGTTAATGTGACGAGTCAAGTCAAGCTAAGAATGAAACATAATAATAATTTTTACCAAAAAAAAAAAAAAAACAAAATAATCTGTTTGATTGGGTAAAAAAAAATAAAAAAATATTTTATTATTTATATTTTTTTTCTCTCTATTATTTTTTCTTTCCAACCAAACATACCAAATTAACTCCTTGAATTTTCACACCATATTTGTCCATTTCCGCAATGAATTGCTCAGTTTACCGCAGTAACTTTGTATCTAATTCACATAAAAAAAGAAGGAAGAAGTTTCTATAACCGTAATCTTAGGTCGGGTCTTTTTTTTTGTTTTTGGTATATTGGAAAATTTAAAAGCAAAGCAAACAAAAATTAGCTCATATCCCGAAGCAATTCAGTTAATACCTTTTTTCCCAGGTCTCCAAATTCAACGATCATGATCAAAAGGTTAGTAGTTGCATGACTTTTTTGATAATGATAATAAACTGCCGCATAAATAAAACTAGGTCCTATATCCCATTTGCGTATGAATATAATCCACCATGTTACAAATTGGACCAATTCCCGTCCAATCAAAATACCAAACAGCTGTGCCATCACCAATACGGACCTGAAAGGCACTGATGAGAGCATTTTTTTACTTTAACAGTACGCCTCCAGACATGTGAAACATTCCTCACAGCCACTACATTTAACACGGAGCCACTAGTGAGGTACTTTTGTGATAAAAACTTCACTTCCCCCATATTCTATCCTTACCATTGATATTTTCCATAAACCTATTTTCATTATAAAATATAGACGTCAAGAATCGGTAAAGTTTATATTTATCAAATGAAGAATTGGTAACTCAATAATCTGATTTTGTTAAGTTATATAGGAAATTTCCATATTGATAACACTCTTTATATGGCATCAATTGCATCAGGACCCCTATGGGGTTAGATTTGAAATGGAAGGAGAAATTACAAATATTAAGAAAAACGATTCATGAATTTGTAAACTTGTGAGGAGTTTGAACATTAAAGAGTGGACATCTTTGATTTGCACGATTTGGTGATGAATAGATGAGCCATCCATGGTTCCCATTGAGATATGATATGGAAGAAAGATTAGGATGCTCAGGTTTGGGATTTTCATCGTTATTTTTAGGTCTTCTTGTTTCTTGATTTCTTGTTCTCATGGGTTCAATATTTATAGACTTCTTGTCAAAAAGTAGGTCAAGCAAGGAACATAAATTGTTGTTATAGGTGTTAGGTTGCCTAGATGACATGTTAATTTCATAGTTGCCTTGCCTCTCTCATGTCAAAGAAGTCTACGAATCTTTGATTCTTTTTCCATGTGTATCTCTCAATTCCTTTATGGGGCCAATCCATTAAACCACCAAACAAATAAATAAAAAGTGAAAGTGGAGACAAAAAAAAAAGGTTAAAATTTTAAATATATGTATTTTAATATTTTTATTTATTTTTATTATCAAAGAAATAATTTTATGTTAACAAAATTAATTTTATACAATATTTTGTTTCATTTTTATAAATATATTTTTGTATTGAATGAGATGATTAGCTTTAAGTAAAATCAAAGTTTTTAAATTAAAAGAAATGAAAAATTCGTTAAAAGTTTCTACTTCATTTTTTAAATTCTTATTTTAAGCTTTAACTTTAAAATAACTTTTATGCTAAAAAAGGTTGTGCCAAACACATCTTCATATATAAAATTGTAAAAACTCTTAATTGCTTTGATCCTAAAAATTGATCATTCTCAACATTTAAATGACATTATAAACTTGTTAGTTTTTTAGTGTGATTTAATGTTATATATTAATTTATTCACTTTATATACACAAAGATTAAAAAGTAACAATTTATCTAACTGAAATATATATAATTTTATGAGGATCATTCTAAAGACCATATGCGACAACAATCTAAAATTTGAATATTATTTCATCTTAAAAAGAATATTTGAATTTGAGTCAAGAAATATTTATAAAAAAATACTTGAAAAACAAAGATTAAGCATATTCTTTTATCTATCAATTGTTTTGTTAGAAATCTTAACTATGTGAAGGATGGAATATAACTTAAGTTATATGAACCAGTATAAATATTATGTGTTTATTTTCTACTGAGATTTTTTTATTTGTGCCTAAAGTGAATGAGGTATTAAATTGTGAAATATATTTTTTTGGAAAATACAAAATATTCATTAAAATTGTTTTAACTGTATCGTCTTTGTCCCAAGATTAATATTTGTTTACATAATTTTTTAAAGTTTTTCTAAACAAAATTATTTGATCTATCAAATTGTTTTTAAAAAATAACAAAACACAATTAATCTTTTTTTCGTATTTTTCTTTTTCAAAATTATATATTACGAAAGTTGGTAAAAAAACCAAATTAGTATTAAAAAAAACAATTTTCCAAAATAATGTAGGAAAAAAAACATTTTACCAAAATAAGTTGTCTGCAGATGTATAGAAGGCATCGATGGTACCGGTGACATGCGAAAAAAAGGAAGACGCTGGTCAAACTAGCGCCACTTATTCAATCACTCTAGTAGAAGGTGTTGGTCAAACCAGTGCCTTCTGTGTAGTCAAAGGCACTAGCCAGACTAGTGCCCTCTGTGCAGTCAGACGCGTTAAACTGGTGCCTCTTGTATTGTTGGCATATGATAATTTTTTACTTTCGAAAAACGCATGATCCGTATCCGTACGCATGTATTGTAATATGAAATAAATTCACAACAATTTTTTTTAATTTCAAATTATGATCTAAATTATAGCTACACATTTATGTAAGTTTAAAAATTATATATTTTTAATATATATACATAACTTAAAAACGTATAAATATATTAAAATTATTTTTAACCTTAAAAACGTAATACAACTATTTTTTCATATGTGAAAATTTTTTATCTAATTGTTATTTTTGGTTTAAACATAATTTTAAACAAAGAAAAAAGATGTAATTTGTTGATAAAATTAAAAACTATTGAACGCACCGCATTATACTAAAAACTAATCATTTGTAAATGAAATTCAATTGGCTAAAGTGTTTTACTAGTCTCAACCTAACCTACAGCTCCTAGAAAATCCTATTTGAAATTTTTAATCCACAAAACAATAAACAAGTCTCAAATTAACACTTAATAGTCTTAAATCATTATCAATATGAAAAATATACATCTATACACACATCATAAATTAACCCAAAACAATATAACAACTTAATGGAATTTTTAAGGGACAACACAATATTGTATTAAAATTAAAAATGTAAATTTCACCAAGTCAGGCTTACCTCTATGATCTCACCAAACAGGCTTCCTCCTTTTTTATTACTAATTTGTTCAAAAAGCCTATATTTGATACTACAATGCATGTGTGCAGATACAAAACATAAGTTTTTTCGAAAGTAGAATTATCAGTACAAGGTGTCAGTTTGACCAGCGCGTCTAAATGCATAGGAGGCACTGGTCTGACCAGCGCCTTTGACTGCACAGAAGGCGCTAACCAACTCTTTCTATTACAGTGATTGAATAAGTGGTGCTAATTTGGCCAACATCTTTCTTTTTTTCACATGATGCCAGTAGAACTGGCTCTTTCTATACACCTGCAAACAATCTATTTTGATAAAATATTTTTTTTCTACATTATTTTGGTAAATTGTTTTTTTTTAAATACTAATTTGGTCTTTTTACCACGAAAGTTCTTGTCAACATTCTTTAGGATTTCTGTACGGAGTCTGGTTTCAAGCTTCTGAATCAAACCTCTTGTGCGGCATTGGTCAGTAGAAAGAAGAATGATAATTTCTATGCTATTTCTTTAACAAGTGTCGTGTTGTTAGTGACTTGGGCAAGTATTTGGGTTTTCCCTTGATACGTAAGGGAATAAATATCTTTTTTCAATGGTATTTTGCAGAAAGCGCAGAGGCCGTTTTATTGTTGGAAAGAAAATCTTCTTAATATAGGGCAGGCAAAGTGTGTCTAGTAAAATCAGAATTAAATTTTCTACCTCTTTACAGTATGCAAACCTTTTGGTTCCCGGGGAGTAGTTGCTTGGCCCTTGGTTTCTTGGAATATATTATTGACCTCGCCAAAAAAGATGTTGGTCTGGGTGTGCTAAACAGTGAGATCGTAAACACAACTTTGATAGGTAAGCTTGTTTGGAAGATGGTCAATGATAAGGATAGAATATGGGTGAAGGTTTTATCACAAAAGTACCTCACTAATGGCTCCATGTTATGTGGAACATCTTTCTCAGTGTCTAAGGGATTGTCCCCATGCTAAGGAAGTTTGGCTGCGGCTTGGACTCTGTCATCATTTTGCTTTCATGTTGAATGATATGTTTTTTTGGCTAAAAAAAAATATCTTCGCCATATCATGGCATGCTGTTCGTGTCTGCCGTTTGGCGGTTGTCGAGATGGAGAAACAATGATTTTTTTAATGATGGAAAATATTGCATGGATCACTCCATGTTGTGTTAAGTGTTACCAGAGTGTTTGTAAAATAGTAGTGTTTATATATCACCACTCTTTTATGATAGGAAGTGAAGAGTTCATGACGTTCTACTAGATATACACAAATGTGTGTGGCAATTGGCAAACAACTGCGTCATAGCTCGATGGAGTCCCCCAAACGCTGAGATGGAGATATATATTTAGAAGCTGTTGTGTAGATCAATAATATAATGGAGAAGAGAAAGATATGGAAGTTCAAGTTGACTCTGATGCTCCATTCTTAGCATGAGTTGACTGGTCAGAACAATAAAAAATTAGAAAACTTGAATACCTGTCACAAATAAATTGGCTAACACGCAGTCCAAAATTACCTAAACAACACTCCTCGTTAACCAAAAACAAAAAATAAAACGAACCATTAGGCAAAGGTACGAAGTAAGTACACTACATTTCATGCCATGGCTTGCATTCACCAATTGTCAATTCCAATAAATGATGTTTCTCAACTACCCAACACTAGTTAGTCAAAGAAAATTAACAAATGTTTAAATCACTACAAAATATCATTCCAATGAAATTCGTATCCACTCATTTTTATCTCTCTTATCCATACTTCACTATCCAGAACAAGAATCATCTCCAAGCTTTCCTCCATTCTAGATTTCGCTTCTTCAAATGGCTGAGGCTTTAGTAGGAATTGTGCTTGAAAACTTGCAATCTTTTTTTGGAAACGAACTTTCAAAGTTTTGGGGCGTCGACCAGCAGACTCGGAAGCTTTCCAGCGATCTCACTGCAATCCATGCCGTCCTCAAAGATGCTGAGAGAAAGCAAATAACGAGCCATGCCGTGAAGGATTGGCTGCAGAAACTCATAGATGCAGCATATGTGCTGGAGGATATATTGGATGAATGTTCAATTCAATCCAAAAAGGTGCAGCGTGATGGTCAAATTCATGCTTAGCCCGTTTCCATCCTAAGGACATTCTCTTTCGTTGTCGTATTGGCAAGAGGATGAAAGACATCACCCAAAGATTTGATGTCATTCATGAACAAAGGTGCAAGTTTGAATTATGTGCTGGTGTCTCAGAGAAGCAAGGAGAGGATGATGATAAATGGCGCCAAACTAGCTCTGTCATTACTGATCCCATATACGGTAGAGACCAAGATAAAGAGCAAATTGTAAAGTTTCTTCTGGAACATGCTAGTAACAGTGAAGACCTCTCCATTTATCCCATAGTTGGTATGGCTGGACTTGGAAAAACTACCCTTGTTAGACAGGTCTTCAATGATGATAGGGTAAGCAAACAATTTGATTTGACAATTTGGGTTTATGTTTCTAATGTTTTCGATGTGGAGAAAATACTGCAATCCATCATTGAATCTGCCACCGGACAAAACCCCAACGTCAAGACTTTACAAGCAAAGCATCAAAAGGTTCAAGAAGAGCTGCAGAACAAGAGGTATTTACTTGTTCTTGATGATGTGTGGAATGAAGACCAAGAGAAATGGAAGGAGTTAAAGGGGACGTTGCAGTGTGCAAGGGGAATAAAAGGTGCTACCGTTTTGGTCACTACTCGACTTGAGAAAGTTGCGTCCATCATGGAAACGCACCCTGCTCATCGTTTGATAGAATTGTCTGAAGATGACAGTTGGTCATTGTTCAAATATCATGCATTTGGACCAAACAGAAAAGAGAGTGAAGAGCTTGTAGTAATTGGCAAAGAGATAGTGAGGAAATGTATTGGTTCGCCACTTGCAATTAAAACACTGGGAAGCCTTTTGCGTTATGAAAGTGAGGTACAACAATGGCAGAGTGTGAAGAAAAGTGAGATTTGGGAGATACGAGGGGAAAGTTCTCTCACAAGTGAGGAAAATTCTATCATGCGTGCTTTGAAACTGAGTTATTTTAATTTGGAGTTGACATTGAGGAGATGCTTTTCTTTTTGTGCAATTTTTCCTAAAGGTTTTGAAATTGTTAAGGAGGAACTAATTCATCTTTGGATGGCTAATGAATTTATTCAATCTGAAGGAAGTTTAGAAGTGGAGGATGTTGGTGATGAGGTGTGGAAAAAACTATACCGTAGATCATTTTTTCAAGAAGCAAAGGCTGATGTGTTTGGTATCATTACAAGTTTCAAGATGCATGATCTATTTCATGATCTTGCACAGTAGATTATGGGTGAAGAATGTAAGGTTTCTGAGCATACAAGGTTGACTGATTTGTCAAGAAGAGTTCACCATTTACACTTGTTAGAATCTAATGTGTTGGTCAACACGGCTGCCTTCGAGAAAGTTGAATCCTTGCGGACTTTTCTTGATTTTAAAGATGTAAATATTCTTCCCTTGCCATCGAACCGTAGTCTCCGAGCATTACGGACAAGCTCTTTTCAGTTGTCGCCACTCAAGGATTTAGCACATTTGAGGTACTTGAATCTGTGTGGGAGTTGGGTCACAAGCTTGCCTAGTTTTATTTGTGGGTTGCAGCAATTGCAAACATTGAAACTGGAAGATTGTGACTTCCTTTATTGGTTGCCCAAAGACTTGACACGATTACAGGATCCAAGACATCTTGTGATTAAAAGATGTCGCTCAATAGTAGAGATGCCTCCCAAAATTGGCAAGTTAAGCCATCTAAAAACACTGAGCACTTTCATTGTGAGTTCAAAGACAGGGTTTGGGTTGGCAGAATTGCATGGCTTAAAGCTGGGAGGCAAGCTGCATATCAGAGGCCTTGAGAATGTCCCTAATGAAAGGGATGCTAAACAAGCAAATTTGATAAGCAAGAAGGACTTGAATCGCTTATACTTGTCATGGGGTCGTAGTGCTAATTCAGAAGGTACTAATGTTAATGTTGAGCGAGTGCTGGAAGCCCTTGAACCGCCATCAACTCTCAAGAGTTTTGGGATGAGAGGATACCAGGGAATACAGTTACCCAGTTGGATGAGAAATCCTTCAATTCTCAAAGATTTGGCGGAAGTTATACTTTTCGACTGCGGGAACTGTGAGGAGCCTCCTCCACTTGGTAAACTACCACACTTAAAAAGGCTATTCATACGTGGAATGAAAGATGTGAAGCACATAGATAGCGAGTCATATGATGGCGTGGAGGAGAAGGCATTTCCATCGTTGGAGAAATTCACTGCGCGGAGTTTACCAAATTTGGAGAGGATGTTGAGAGATGAAGGAGTAGAGATGCTCCCTCATCTTTCCGAACTAATCATTAATGGCGTCCCCAACCTTAAATTGCCACGCCTTCCATCTGTTGAGCACCTTCATGCTAGGGATATTGAGGACGGGACTCCCTTCATGGAAGGGGTTGTGGGGAATATGCCTGGTCTTAAGACCCTGAAGATTGAAGCCTTTGGCAAACTAAAGGTACTACCGGACCAGCTTTGCAGGCTTGGTGCACTAGAGGAACTAGCTATTCGAGATTGTGATGAGCTGGAGTCTTTTCCGAAACATGTGTTGGAAGCTCTAACTTCTCTTCGAACTTTGTACATTTCCAACTGTAAGACATTAAAATCCCTTTCTCAAGGTGTGGGACATTTGGCTTATCTTGAGCGTTTTAATGTCGGCAAGTGTCCAGAGCTGGTGGCTTTACCAAGCAATATGAACCAACTAACTGCCCTTAGGGAGGTGTCAATAGCCGACTGCTCCATGTTACCAGAAGGCTTACAACGTATCCCCTCCCTACAAAGTTTGGTTATAAAAAATTGTAGTTCGTTGCCAGACTGGCTGGGAGACATGACTTCTCTTCGGGAATTAAACATCCTCCATTGCAGGGAGTTGAGGTCACTACCAAGTAGCTTTCAACGCCTGACCAACTTGTCTAAATTAAGTATTAAGTTTTGCCCTGAGCTGGAGAAGCGGTGCAATAGGGAAACAGGGGAGGATTGGCAATACATAGCTCACATTCGACGACTGGAACTGGACCCCCCACACCCAGAGACACTGCCTTTAACATTATGTGGTAAATTCATGAGTGTTTTTTCTTTTCTTTTCTCCTAAACGTGTCAAGCTGTCCTGAAAAATTGCGTTGCAGTGTGTATGACGATGTTTGAAATATTGCGTGCAGAGGGTATCCGATTGGCATGGAACGTCTCCAAGTTTGGGATACTGGTAGCTATAAACGCAGGGCAACATGGTCACACTTCCGGAGATGAATTTGACTCAATGGTTGATGTGTGAGTCATGTCCACGTGGGCTGAACTCGTGTCTGTTCCTGGGCTGTCATGGCCATGTATTTCACAAATCCCATGCTATGTGCCAAACATTGGTGAGCACATCTCTCTTGTGAAAAATAAAAATAAAAAAATCCTCTTCTAGTAAACAGCCAAACCAATGAGAAAGAAAACATAAGTAATCCTTGAAAATGTGCTCTGAACCATGAACTAGGAGCAAAGAACCAAAGGAACTCATGAACCTGTTCTCTGTTTCAATTTCAATTTCAACACTCCTTTGAAACTAACTTCTGTTCGTTTCTTTTCCAGGAGTTTTCACTTTTTTTTTCAGATTTGAAACGCTTTTTTTTTCAACAGATAAATAATATTTTCAATGTAGTTCAAGGATAAAGTTTATTTTATCTTAAAAAAAATATGCTACTATCTTAAAAAAATAGTAGCCATTTACACTTCAAAGTTGTTTATAAAATTTGCATCCTTCGTCGTATTTTTCCTTGCCTTGAACGTTTTGCATTATGGTCTTATTCATTGTTTGCCTTATTCTGAATCTAAATTCTATGCTCTCTCATACTCATAAATATTTCTTTATTTCTAAGGTGGGAATGTTGGCACTTGGCATGAGTCCTGGCAGTTTTACCTTGTGGCGCCAATCTGAATATCGTGATTTTTCATTTTCAGCTGTTGAGATACAATTCAAATTTCTGATTTTAAATTTCTAGGATTTTGTTTAATTTTAAATATATTATTTTATTTTAGGAATTTGTTTTCTCTTTTACTATTACGATGCAAGTTGTATAAATAAATATTCTTGAGATGAGAAGAACCATCCAGCTTGGAAAGGGGTCACCATCTTAAATGAAAAGGAATTATGTGAAGGAGGTGGTTTTGTCAAGTTTGTCTAAAAAACTTGTAATGATGTGAATTTTATTGTAAGATGAATAAAATTGAGATGTTTCGTGAACGTAAGCAAAAGGTGTCGAACCATGTTAAATAAATTGGTGTTTTTTCGTTGTATCTATTTGTGATTTTGTGTGTGAAGGGGTGTTGTTTTTCCAACACTAGCATGATTCCAAACATGACCTAATGTATTCACATGCACATATTTGAAGAAACATTTTGCTGCTCAACGCATGGCAACACCACAATTCTGGTGGGTTTAAGAAAGAAAGAGATAAAAAGAAAAATAAATAAAAGAAAGAAACAAATAATGGATTTGATAAATGATGCAATGAAAAATAAAAAGAGAAATAAAAAAAGATAGAACAGAAATGAGATGGAAAAGAAAGCAATGATCCCATAATTATTACTCTTTGTTCACACAACTTCGGGTTCCCTTGCTGAAAGTTGATAGGGTGATAGTGAAAAAGTCACGAAAGTAGAACACAGAAAAAAAAAAAAAAAAAAAAAAAAAAAAAAAAAAAGGGAGAGAGAGAGAATTTTGGTAAGGTGATTACATGGCTTAGTTCTTTCTGCATTAGTCTTGACCGTAAAAAGTGAGAGTCTCAAATTAGAGTAGTATGTTCTATGTTGTGAGCCAACATTTTTATTTTCTGAATTTGAGCCCAATATTTCGGTATAGACCAAGTCAATATGTTAGTCGAGTGCGTATTGAAAATTTAATGATAGTTGGAAAAAATATAGAAAATGATTATAAAACTCTAATTGTTTGAATTTTTTCAAATTCCTTTTAATTGTAATTGAATAGTTTGCAAAACAATAAAAACAAATAGGCTAAATTATTAATTTGGTCTTTTAATTTATTTATTTTATTCAATTAGGTCCCTCTATTATTAAAAAGTTCAATTGAATCTTATAATTTTTAAAAAAGTTCAATTAAGTCCCATAATTTTCAAAAATGTTTTAATGTTACCTTTTTCGTTTAAAACGACGTCATTTTTTATTATGTTTTCTACTACATATTCTATATTGTTTAGTATAAAATTAGATGGAAAATAACGTTGTTTTGAATGAATAGGGTAACATTGGAATATTTTTGAAAATTATGAGATCTAATTGAACATTTTAATAATAAAGGGACCCAATTGAATAAAATAAATAAATTAAAAGACTAAATTAGTAATTTAGTCAAATAAATATTATATGCATTAATGATGTAAAGATTTTTACATTGTTATTCAATTACAAACTGTCATATATACTATAGTGTTAACTTTTATGACAACTACCTTAAAAGTTATACTAAAACTTATTTTTAATTGATTGAGTAAAAAAAACTCAAGTAATAATAGGGCAAGAAAAATAATCCTTTTTTGTGTATGTCTTATATAAAGATAATAATCAATTTTAAAATCTCGAGTAATAGATCCTATCTAGGTAAACTTCTCCATAAGAAAATAAGAAAATAAAATAAATTGAATTTCTCTCATAAGCTAAAATCAACTTATACACTACCACCCTCATCACTATCACTGTCACCGTCATCACCATTGTTGTCACCACCACTATTGCCACCATTGCCATCGTCATCATTATCACTGCCACCATTGTCTTCCCCATTACCACCATCCCTGCCACTATTGTCACCTTCACCATAACCACTGCCACTATCTCATCACCACCACTGTCACTACTGCAACATCCACCACGACCACTTTTGCCACTACTACCACCATCATTGTTATTGTCATTGCCACCATTGTTGCCATTGCTATCACCACCCTTGTCACTACTGTTGTTGTCACCATCACCATCACTATTGCTGTCGTCACCATAACAACAGTTACCACCACCCTCGCTTCCGCCACCAATGCCATTGCCGCTACCATCATTGTTGTCATTACTACCACTATTATTGTCACCACTACCATTGTAACACCCATTTAATTTTAAATATAATTCATATTAATTTAGTTATTAAGTTTAAGTAAATAAAAATGTGTGTAAAATTTTTCCAGTTTTAAAAGAAATTCCAAACTTAACAGAATTTGGAAATGGTAATAAAATATGAAAGATATATACATATATTTTATAAAACTGTACATCATGGTTTGAGTAATACATAACAGTCAGAAACAAAAGTACATCAAAATACATATACTACCTAGCCCACTATATATATCAAAAGAGATCCTATACAGAGCAGTATTTATCTACCCTATCCCTTATACAAAAAGAAAATACTATAGGTCTTCAGGTCCTCCTTCGTTGAGATGTTCTCTATCTCGTACTCAGCATCACGGAGCATTAATGTCGTCTTCAATAATCACGACCAATCATACACAAAAGAAAATAATGGAGTGGGGTGTTTTGTTCTAAAATCACTTTTACATGTGCGGTATGAAATCCACCATAAAACAAAGACAAAGCACAACTGACAACACAAGAGATCCTAAGATTCATTCTAAGTTGTATCCTACTACCCTTGACTAGGTATGGATCCATACTTCCCATTAGTGGGTAATAGTTCTCAACAGAACCTGGGAAGTGACTGGGAGTACATATACCTCTCTCAACACCATCACATGGTACAGTCCTCGTCATCATTGAGGAACAAAATAACAATTTAGGATATCCATTTATAGAAGTATACTCTCAAACCAATCTTGGAATGCTGAGCAGTTGTCGGGGTTATCGAGTTTGGTCAGGCGAATATCCAGGCTCAAGGGCGCTACCCTGGCCATTGGGACCTTCACCACTCGATGCCTACCCCCAAGACCTCCGCAAGTGGGTCCCTGCCTTTCATTCTTCAGTGTACCAAACTGTGGCTTCCCTAGCAGGGTGCCATGTCACTACATGTCACTTGCTTTACATTACTCACTAAACTATCAATTCCTAACTTCTCAAGCAGAGGTTTCCCTGGTCTCATTTAACTTGAGCACCAGTACAATCAACATTTCTGCCTTATTTTGCAGAAATTGTACAATACCAGAATTTTAACAGAATAACGACATAGCAATTATAGTATAATTACTAAAATTTTGGCAGAATAACAACTAAATAAATACATTTTATTTTTTAAAATTGAGCAGAGTAACAGCTTAGCAAGCACATTTTAATTTTCTAAAATTGAACAGAGTAACAGCTTAGTAAGTATAATTTAATAATTAAAATTTGAGCAGAGTAACAATTTAGTAATTATGATTTAATAATCTAAATTTGGGCAGAGTAACAACTTAGTAAAAATTAAAGTTTAACTTTAAACAATAATAACAATACTAAAATTTAAGCCTAAACGGGTTTAGGGGAAAACCCTTCCTACCAACATGCAAAGTGACAGTAATTTAGAACCAACCCCACTCCCCCCATTACCTCTAAGATAATTGATGAAGAGGATGGAATTGTTGGTGCAAAGCTTCTAAGAGGAGAAATTCTACTAGTTGAAAACTAGCAAAATTTTAACATAAAAACTAGATAAAAAAATATTTTAGAGAGAGAAAACTTTAGAAAGAGAAGCTCTCTAGCTTGGGAGAGGAAAGGATGAGTGAAAATATGAAAACTTTGAGGCCTATTTATAGAAGAAGGAGGGGGGTTAGGTGTCCAAATATTTACATCATCCATTATGTCACCATTATGTCATAAATCCAATTTTTATTTATTTTTAATCCAATTTAGGGACACATATCTCAAATAGGTGGTGAATCACCTATTTTAGGGTTGGGGACGTGCTCCACCAGCTGTCCCAAGCCTCCATGTGTCAAATTTTATCTGTAAGTGAATTAACCGGTACCGACAAAAAGGCCTAAACTTGAAAAAATTAGCTTTTAATATCAAAATAATGTATTTTAATGAAAAACTGGATAAATACATTAATTTTCATCAAAAATAAATTTCTAATAATAAATTTTAATTTTTATTAATTTATTTCAAATTATATGTTTTTATTTTATATTTTTAAGCTAGAAAATTCATAGAAAATCCATTTTAATTCAATAAATACCAAAATTTGTATCAAAATTCTAAAATTAAATATTTTACCCATAATTAAACTAAAATTACTATTTTCACCCTTTTTGAATGTCAAACCAGTACTGGCTGGCTTATTAGACACGCAAGGGCATTTTGGTCATTTTACACAGAAATTCCATAAAATTCCCAAAAATTACCAAAATTATATTTTAATATATATGACATAATTCCAAGCTCAAATTGACATTTTAATGTCAATTGAATCTTTTCCTCATGTCAGTTCTTAATGTTGAGAAATAAGGATAAAATTGTCATTTTCTAATTTCTCCAAGCTCCGGCTCAGAAAAATTATTAAAAATCACGATTAAATAGCTCTTGAGATTTTGAGCAAAATGGTGGGAGTTAGAATTTCAAAATTCCTTTCCAATTTTTCAGAATTGTAGTGCCAAATATATATAAAAAATAGTGGAAGAATTAAAATAGGATTATTATATTTTTCACTACTTTTTCTCAAAATAAAGTTTTTATAATGAGAGATATTTAACATAAAATTTTCAAAATATTTTGAGGTCAAAAAGTCTCCGATTGGTTCCAACAGTCAACCAGGAGTATTTTTGTCATTTTACAAAAATTATCTCAATAAATTCTAGAAAAATTTCTAAAATTATTATTAATTTTTCTAAATACATTGATGACTTAAAAACAATTTTTAAACATACAAAATAATTTAATATACAAAAGTAGGGGTGTTACAAC
The DNA here is from genome assembly GCA_004329165.1 of Spatholobus suberectus. Classification (NCBI taxonomy): domain Eukaryota; kingdom Viridiplantae; phylum Streptophyta; class Magnoliopsida; order Fabales; family Fabaceae; genus Spatholobus; species Spatholobus suberectus. Next base: position 73,907,248 of record CM014730.1, on the reverse strand, counting down.
CATCACTGCAACTACTACCACTATCGTCGTCGCTGCCACCACCACCACTATCATCGTTGTTGCCACCACCACCTCTACCATTTATCATTATCTGGTTCATGTCAAATACATTACAAAATAACACAATAATGTTATCTGGTGTGAAGCAAACATTGAATAGGATTAAAACTTTTCTTGTTCTTATCCTATCATGTTCTTATCATGCTTTTATATCATATCCTATCCTAATCACCAAATAGGCCTTTAAACTAATTAAGTTTTTCTTCTATTTTTTCCTTTTCTTTCTTTTACATTCATTTTAATCTTCTTATGATCTTATCTAGCGTTATCAAGTTTCTTAATTTGGTCGTGTTTATTATGCAATATTTTTATTATATTTTGGGTAAAGAAATTAATGATATATGTAAAGTGATAATTATAGAAAAACTAAATATTAAATAAAATAAATAATTAGTAATTAAAGAACAATAAATATTTTTGCTTTCCATTATATAAAATTAAATGTTTATATGAAATAAATAATAAGTGAAGATAAAAAATTAAAAAATATATATAATAATATATTTTTTTTATCATAATCTGATAACTTGAACCAAATCAATATGACCTTAATCAAATTAATTTAGTTTGAATTGGACGAAAAAAATTAAAACTCAAACCAACTTAATTAAATATGATCGATTTAAATTTTACTTTACCCTATATTCGAAATTGTCTGACCCATGATCACCTGTAAGAATTACCAATATTTACATAAGATTTTTCAAGAAAAGATAAATAACATGTGATGGGTATTGAGAATTTGTTATAAATAGTTCGTTTCGTGTTAGATTCGTACATAGTATACTTGTGTAAAAGTTGTGTATTTATGTCTCTTATATTTAATAAAACTATACTTATTTAATATCTATAACAATATAGATATTAAATTTTATATTATTTTATTATGTAAAAATTTAACGTGAAAATTTTGATTCCCATTACGCCTAGAGTCGCAATTGGAGCCCGGATATGGCTGCGCTTGCCATTTAATCTTCACTCCTCGCCACTCTTCAATCGGCACGGTAACCCACTAAATGAATATCCTAATTTCCTTGCACTTCTCAACCACAAAATGATTCTCAGATAATAATTATTGATGGAATAAATATGTCAGTTAGCTGGTAAAATAAAAAATATTTTAAAAATAGCATTGTCGTCTTGTCAGTTAGTTACATGAGATAAATTTATGAATAGGTGAGAAAAAAAATCTAATAAGATAAGATAGAATACTATATACACATATGATGAAAATTGATTGTCAATTACAACCTAATCTAGACAGCCAATCAACCACAAACCTCACCACCAATTAAGCAGCCAGTGGCCACTATCCTGACCGAACTTCATCCATTATTGAAGTTTCTGGTCCCAGCTCCCAAACATTAAATATTTTACACTGTACATCTGTACACCCCTACATTAAAGAGTAAAGCAAAATGCTCTTGACTCGTATTTGGTACACAAAAATTGCTTGGTTGAAATTACAAAAAAAAAAGAAATAAAATATGATAAAATATAATAATTTTGACTAATATTGATTTGGGGAAATAATTTTTAATATATTAATCTTATAGCTAATACTCGTCTATTGCTATTAAAGATTTTTAAAGTATAATGTCTTTATATTTTATTTTAAAAATCATACCTCTCTCCTTTAAAAAAGGAATTTTATATATTATACTTTAATTCATTTTAACGTAAATAAACATTTTAATGATAGTGAACAACTACGAATAAACTTCTCATGAATTTTTTTTTCTCTTATAGTAACTTTCAATGTCACCAATGTCAGACGAATCATACTCGCCTTAGAAAAATAAAATACAATAACCGAAAACATAAATACATGAAGCTTTGAAAAGATGAATTAAAACAATAATATAAGAAAGAAGGGAAAATATAGAAAAAATGAAATTCTAAATAAAAAGTGATTAAACCTTGTTTTCCTAGTATAATAATTAAAACCCAATTTTTTTTCTTTTATGAAACTCTTTTTTTTTCTTTACCTTGTGTTATGCCAGTAATTAAAAGTGTACAAGCTATAAAATAAAGATAGCAAGAGCAAAATTCAAATATTAGATAAAATAAAAAAAAAGAAAAATTTAAAAGAATGAAAAAAAATAAAGGCTTACTTTAACAAAAGAAGATAAAGAAAATTAAAAAACTTAAAAATTTAAGTTGAAAATTAGAATATTTATCTTGGATAATAGCATTTTTAGGAGTTATTCTTCAATAATAATGTTTTTAAGATTTTTTTTTTCAATGAAAGCATTTTTAAAAAATTTTCTTAATATTTTATTTCTTTTAAAATATTCTTTTCATCTTTATTTCCAAATAGAATTTAATATTTTTAAAAAAAAATATCATTAGTTGAAAATAACCTTGTATCATAATATAAATTGTTGATCATAAATCTAAAATATAATTTACATGTTGAAAAATATTTATGTATTATGAATTTTAATTATAATATTTTATATATTCAGAAGTATTTATTTATCATAAATTTTAATTATATAAAATAAACATTTATCTTGTATATTGCACAAACTGACATACTAATAACTAATTTTTTTTAAAAAAAGATAAAATAAATACAGTGGAAAAATAAAAAAATTAAACAATAGAGTAAACAAGTTAATGTGAAGGAACAAGAAGTATATTAAAATTTATATATAATGTAAATCCTTTATTTATTTAAAATACTAAATCAATTAAAACTAACATAGTGTGGTATAGTTGCAATAATTATGCCCCTTAAGCATGTGATCAGGATAGCAACCAAAACAAAAATCATTTAAAATAATTTAAATCTTTGATTGATTCAAATTATTAAATCAGATATTAGTTTAACGGTTTCAAAATTTATAATAGATTTTATTATATTTGCACCGATTAATTTATAATAGTGTTGAAATTGATTGACTGTATTTATTTTACTATATTAAAACCAAGCAGTCTACTATTAATGTTCAACAAATATTAATTAATTATTATTTTAATTTGTGCATTGTACAAGATAAATATTTATTTTTTATATAATTAAAAATTATAATAAATAAATATTTTGAATATATAAATTATATAATAATTAAAATTTATAATAAATACATATAAATATTTTTAATATATTAATTATATTTTAGATTATAATAAATATTTTGAACTGTGATATAAAGTTATTTTAACTATTGACAATTTTTTTTAAAAATTATTAAAATTTAATTTAGAGATAGAAATAAAAGATAGCAACTTGAAAGAGATAGATGATTAAGAAGATCAAGTGACAAACAAAGATAAAAGGATGATATGTTGAGATGGTTGAGAGCTAAAGGTTTTTGTCAATTACAAAAGTAGTATGTAAAATATATATTCAAATAAGAAAAAAAAATTATTGATAATGACTAACTGAGAAAGTGAGAAGACTCTCCATGGGCATGTGTTGGTTTGAATCAAGTTTGCGAGATATTCCAATCCAAATCGATCAACTATGGCTGGTTTGGATCGGTTTGATTTTCTACTTTTTTTGTCATCAACTCTAATCGAGCCAATCCGACCATGATCGGGTTGATTCGCATCGGGTCATCAAATTTATTATTAAAATGATAAAAATCTAAAACATTAAAAAAAGGATAAAATTATAAAATGTTGAAAAGGTGTAGATCTTTTATTATCAAACTTATCACAATCTAATCATTATTAGCATCCAAATAAAAACAAATAAAACTGATGTATGTTTGACAATTTGAGATTAATTTGAATAAATTAAAAAATTGTTTGATGAAATAAAATAATAATAATAAAATAAAAAGAAAGAAAGAAATAGATTAACCATGGTTAAGAAAAAGAAATGGTAAGTGTTCAGTGATAATAAAATTAAAAAAAAATAAACAAAGAATATGACATCAAGTTGGTTTGAATTGTTTGGGTTTTGTGCATCCAAATATGATATCCGAATTGATCTAATTGGATTGGTCATTTTAAAATCCAAACCAACCTAAATTTTCTTTTTAGATTGGTTAAAATTGATCGAGTCATTGGATCAATCTGGACTCGTGTCTAACTCTAAAGGAGAGTTTGAATCTTACTCTTCAAACTATATATCTTAATTTATAATATAAAAATATATTAATTGATTATTGCAATGGATATTAATTGATTTGTTTAAGTATTTGTTTCGAATAATTTATAACAATATTAAAATTATAGTTGTTGATAAAGAAATTTCTAAAAAACATATTGTAAATGAAAAGTAGAATAATAGTAATATTATCATGTACTCCATGATTTATGTTAATAAAATTTTCTTTTTTAAGTTCATGTAGCATCATATCAACACTTTTTACATCCATATATTGTTAGTTTGAGGAAGAATAAGTTTGAATTTCTAAAACAAAAAATTAATAATTAGTAAAACTGATAGATATTTCATATCAATTAACATGGTGAAAAATAAATCAAAACTTTTGCAGGTGAATTATATGTGACGTAAATACTTCCACAAAATCTATATCTTGATTAGAAGATAAATAAATAAAAAAATATCATGATTGGATGTCTCAGGAAATGATTATAGGTGCAGTATGATACAGTGATCATTTGATACATTTAAAATCAAAAGTCATAATTACACTTACATGAGTGGCAAAACATCAGAATAGCTTTATATCATTTTCGTTAGACATTTGACCGAGGTCATTATTTATCGTGTAATATACCGTGTTGTCTCCCTCGAGAACTATATTTGATAGACGACGTAAAGATATAAGCACTTTCCAAACGTGTGCCTCGTTCGTCCTGTATCACTAAATAACACTTATTGTTCTCAATTTATTTGGTATTTGTTAAAAAATATTTTAATTAATTTGTCATTTTAAAATATTAAAAATATTAATTGTATTTTCTAATAAAATTCTTATTTATTGCTATTTCAATTTATAATACATTAATTAGTTTTTTGTTATCTACCTAATAATTATTATAATGAATAAGAGTATTTTAATAAGAAAATATTATTTTGTTATGTGAATTAATATAATAAATTATTGTCTTAAAATGTATGTATTTTCTAAACGATAAATAAAATGAGAAAGCGAAATATTGCTACTTCGGACGAATAATTTGAGTACAAAATTGGGATGAATTCAAGTGTAATATAAGAAATAATAGGCTTAATTGCACTTTTGGTTCCCCAAGTATCGCAATTGTGTAATTTTTGTCTTCTAAGTTTCAATTGCACAAATTAGGTCTCAAAGTATCCCAATTGTGCTATTTTAGTCCCTTCATCAATTTTTTATTAAATATTTAACTAATTTGCTAACGTGGCATGCAAAAAAAAAAAAAAAAAAATTATAAAATTGACATTAGTGAGATTTGAACTCCCTACCTCAAGTTCCAATAACAACCTTCAATGACTATACTAATAAGTTTCTTTAATATATTAATGAAAAATATAATATATGTAACCTAAATGGATACCAAAGTTGCACATATATTTATTACTAATAAATAAAACAAACTTATACTTAATATATATTAATAATAATAATTAATACTAATATTATTATTAATAAGAATTTTATATTATTAGTATATTAATAGATAAATTAATAATTTAAAAAATATAATTATTTAAAATATGACATAAATGGTGAAGAAATATACCAATAAAATAATAATCCAAGAAAAATATATTAATATTATTAGTAATATTATGTTATTAATATATTTATGTGGAAGTATAAATTAATATTAATAAATATTATTAGTATTAATTTGATGGTATTGAGATCCATGATGATGTTGAGCATCTAATTTACATATTTTAATCACTAAAATTTATATTCATATCATATATATTAACTTAACCCAATAATTTATATCAAATATTCATATATTTATATCATATTTTAAATCATTTATATTCATTAAATTATTTTATCTATTAATATACTAATAATATATAATTATTGTTAATAATATTAGTATTAATTTATTAATAATATTATTAATATTAATAATTTATATAATAAATACAAATTTTTTTGTTTAGTTGTAGTAAATATATATGCAATTTTGGTCTACAATTAAGTTACATATATTATATTTTGTATTTCTATATCAAAGAAATTCACTAGTTTAGTGGTTAATGGTTCTTATGGAAACCTAAGGTAAAGGATTCAAACCTTACCAGGGTCATTTTGATATTGTTGTCTTTCATTTTGGCATGACACATTATTATGTCACATCATCGACACGTCAAAACCTAACAGCTGCCACATCATTTGTTAGGTCATCTGTTAGCGCCACATCAGTAAAATTTGTTAAATATTTAACAAAAAACTGACAGAAGGACTAAAATCGTACAATTATGATACTTGAAAAACAAAAAGTACAACTAAGCCAAAATAATAAAAAAAAAGAAAAAAAATAATAGGAACCATACAAACTATTTTGTATGTAGCTTACGTCAAAGCGTTTTTGTACTTCTCAGTATTATCGAATAATGTTTTCCTTGTTGTTCTAGGGGTTACCCCGATCATCAATCCTTAAGTCGACCCACCTTAGCATCCGACTTAAGAATTACTGGATCAACTAACAGTGACATCAACAATCAAGGCTAACCTGGGTTGATTGTCTCCCTTATCCCAACTATCATAATACTACCTACCCCGATTATAACGATTTTACTTATCCTGGTTATGACTTTTATGACCATTTTGGTCATAGCAAGGAAAATGTTCAATGTGGCACCCAAACGCATGCTGCCACATGGCATCTAAAGTGGCATTTCAAACCTCTTTAACGACTTTCCCCTCCAAAATGTTCTATGTAAAGGACTCCACACACATCAAGTACACATAACTCTCTCATTCTCATTCTCTCTCTTACGCTCTTACTGACTTAGGCATCGGAGTCCAATAGGTGCCACCACTGGAGACATTCATCACTACCACGGAATTTCATCAGAGCTTTTTCCTCCTTTTCCTCGCGCTTTACCTCACAACATTGGTACCATTTGTAGGAATCGTTTTATGATTCTCTCTTTACTTTCTTTGTTCTCTAAGATTTTTTTTCATAAGGGTTAGCACGAGGAAGCACAAGTCCACTATGGCAACATCTCCACCGAAGCTTGCACCACCGCCACCTAAGGACGATGAAGCAGCCTCTGTCACACCTGAGAGGGAGTCCAAAGCAAATAGTGTTTTGGCACCATTGGTCACCATGGTTGATCTCGCTGTATTACTCTAACAACAAAGAGAGACATTGAAGGAACAAGAGAAGATTATTGTGGAGCTTCACGCTGAGAAAGAAAATTAGAAAGTCATGGAGAATGGCTATGATTATACTAGGAGGTTGGTAGTGTCGGAGTTATAGCCTACTCATGTTGCACATGAAATGCATGACGCGTATATAACTATTGGAACAAATGAGGATGATGAGATGATTCCTTTCAACCTTCCATTCTCAATGAGGATTTTGAATCTATGTGTACTGAAGCAATTGCAACAACTATCTTCTCTAGAGTTGTATGGTGGATCTACTAATCCAATCGATCACCTCTCAGTGTTTGAATCAGCGATGTTGTAAAAGGAGCTTCTGCTTCACTTATATGTAGGGCGTTCCCACTCACTCTAAAGGGAATGGCATTGAAATGGTTCCAGTCTTTAGAGCTAAGATATATTAACTCGTGGATGGTACTGAGGGAGAAGTTTAAGACCTCCTTTGCAACCAACAAGGCCAGGCCTAAGATGAAGGCGAATTTGAGGAGAATATGTCTAGGTGTAGATGAGCAGCTGAGGGATTATATAAGAAGAGTCAACCAAGAAGCAAGAGCAGCAGAGAATTTACAGGCCCCTAATGTAAGCCAAGGATGGGTTGTAGGAAAGTTCACCTTTTTTTTATATTTGATCATGAAAACTCTTCCGACCTTAATGAAGGAATTTTTAAAGAAAGCCAAAAAATACATTAATTACGAAAATGTGTTAGGGCCAGGCCGGCAAAAGCAGCCGAGATTGCAACGTAGAAAAAGAATCCGGCACCTAAGGCTGACAAATTGCTATGTCACGAGGACCAAAGTTTTTTATAAAGAAGGACCGCGATTTAAGGAATACACACTGTTGAACACCTCGAGGGGAAAGATCTTGAACGAGGTATTCAACGTAGAGTTGTAGAAGAAGGGATGAAGCCTCCGAAATCGTTGAAAACAAAAAAGGTGGGATCAATCTAAATTTTGCAAGTACCATAAGGCATCGGGACATGATACCGAATGCTATCAGTTGAAGGATGTTGTCGAAGTGTTGATAAGGCGAGGGAGACTTAGTCGCTTTGTGAAGCAAATTAGAGATAATCGAGGCAGATTCTAACGTTCCCTACAAGCGAATAGGGAAAGAACAAGGAGCACTAGAAGGGGGCATTCTCCCCTGAGGAGAGGAAGATCACCACATAGATACAGTCCTCGCAGGAACCACACACCACCTCAGTCTTCATAAGATGATGTCGAGATTCAGGTTATACAAACACGTGTTGCTACGCCAATCCTCATCTTGACAACCTACAAGATCTCCTGTTCATTCCCTAGCACAATGTCACAAGATCATCTATGTCATAGTAGGTGGATTTTCTAGCAGAGGCCCTTCAAACAATGTTAGGAGGAGACATGCTAGAGAAGTCTTGACTACTTCTTCCAGGATTCAGGTTGCTAATAATCCAATTAAGAAAAGGGCATCACCACTAACCTTCGATGATTTTGCCTATAGTGACATTATGTCAAACCACGATGATCCCCTTATGGTGAATGCACTTATAATGAATAAAGAGGTCCACAAACTCTTGGTGGACATTGGTAGTTTAGCTAACATTATAATCTACAAGCTTTTGGAAAAGCTGAAAATACAAGAATTTGAGTTGATGATGTATAACGAGGATTTGATCAGATTCTTGGGGCAGCATATAATGCCGGTCAGCTAATTCGTCAACCAAAAAATCGTGATGACTTAATTCATCGTGGTAAACATTAAGTCTTCTTATTATGCTATCCTGGTAGGCTAACATTGAACGCATTGGGTCGTTATCTCAGTGTCGCATCTGGCAATGAAGTTGGTGAACGACAGCATGTAGATAGTCACTTTGCGAGGTGACCAGAAGAAGGGCTAGAGAGTGTTATAAACAGTCTTTCAAAGCCGACCTTAAACCTAAACTGAAATACAAACCCAACATCGATATAGGAAAGGTACTGTTGGTGGAGCTAGATTGCCAAGTTGAGAAAAAACATGATTCTTGGATACCTCGTCCAAAGCTAGAAAGAGAGTGTATCCTGGTTGAGATTGGAAAGGAAGCCATTCAAGTTGTGAAAATTGGTGTCGACCTAGACGACAAGATGAAGGCTAATTTATTAGCCTTGTGAAGAACAAAGCTGGCCTATTTGCTTGGAAGCCGATAGACATGCCCGAGATAGATCCTAATTTTATTTACCATCGGTTGGAAGCAGATCTTTCAGTAAAGCTGTTGTACCAACGAAGGAGGAAAGTGGCCCTAAAACGCCTACAAGAGATTAAAAGGTAAGTCTTCGAGCTTTTGAACGTCAGTTTCATTTTAGAAGTGAAATACACCACTTGACTTGTCAACACAGTCCTTATTAAGAAACAGAATGACAAATTGAGGATATGTGTTGATTACACAGATCTTAACAAGCATTACCCGAAATATTCATATCCTCTGCTTGACATTGACAAATTAATGAATGGTTCATCCAAGTATCGTCATCTATCTTTTATGGACGCATACTTTGGATACAACCAAATTTTGTAACGACCATCTGTCACCACAGTACTACATACAACCCCATACATAATTAAGATATTTAATATAAGTAATCAACATGCTATATAAAATATACATATAAGACATAATATAATATGATATACAGCCCCAAATATATCAAAAAGTACGGGAGATACAAAACAAAACTCCCTATAGCTGGTCAACTATATAATATATACATTCAAACTTTAAAGAGAAATGAGCTTCCAAAAAGCTCCACCCAAGAAGGACCTTCAACCTTTCATGCTAGGACATCCATTATCAACTACGAAATACAGGATCTACTAGAGTCTTTCCCTCTGCTCCCATGCCAAAATGACGTGATCATCACAGTCACAGCAACATATAACAATAATAGCAATCACAACAACCATACCACAACGAAACAGCAAGGCAAGGGTAAGCTTACATAATAAAACCACATAATATATACAATTCATATTCTCACACCAACATACCAAGATAGAATCCAAATCATCAAAGAAATGGTTTACATACCAGACAACAAAATACATCATGCTGTTAATCCTATATGTCAATGTATGAATGACACGACTCTTGAGAAATTTCTACATTCCAGACAATTAGCCAGGTCTTATCCTCTACCATGGCCATCTAGCACCATTCAAGGATTGCCCAAAACTCTGATCAGTTGAATAAGCTTATGATTGTCAGGATAAATGTATGTGGGTGGTGGTATACAGCAACATAAGGCCTGCACTGCCTTGGCCCCTTGCGGGATTTACCCATCCACTCATCCCCTAGGCCCAGCTTTCAGACCCCATTTCTCATTCAGACACTAGGTTGGAGGCTTGTCTAAGTCTCAACTCCATTCACCCCCAACTTCCATGCCTACCCATATGCAACATGAGGCCTATACAACCTTAACCAACAACATATGCATGAATGCATACAACATACCATAACATCAGCCTAACAACAAGTCAACATATGCATATATATATATATATATATATATATATATATATATATATATATATATATATATATAAGGCGATATACGCACACCACGTGGCCTACTCAGCACCACCTGTGGTCCAACAACTATTATCAACACCATACAGGCCCATTCCAGCCTCAAGCATAGTCAACAGGTTAGGCCCTATCCAAGCAGCCCACCTCATGAGAAACCTCATACAACAATATGATACACAATAAGTGGAGGTCTTATCTAAGCAACCTTCCACTTCACAACCAATTCAACAATCAACTACAATTTGAAAACCAGATCTTCTTTGAAACCATTTGGAAGATTGGAAAATCTTGAGCTTCACAAAACCCTTCAAAATAATTCAATTTCTTTAATTCAGAGAAATCATATTTAAACTAGACCACTTTCCATCATTCCCAAATAGAACTTTTGAAAATGTATAATACCTTTTTTATATGTGCATATACATAATATTTCACAATTTGAAACGGAAACTTTAAAATTTGAAATAGTACATTCAATTCTGAAATAACAGATTAAGTACTACAGTAACATATTATATCAATTTAGTAAAAATGCACCAGAATTCATTTTCTGGCAGGGATAATCGATTATGGATTCTCATAATTGATTATTCCAAAACCAGTTTCAGGAAAATTTTTACTGAAGCCCAAATAATCAATTATATGATCCCATAATCGATTATTCCAGAACCGAATTTACAAAACAACTTCTGGAACTCCAGATAATCGATTATGTGATCCCCATAATTGATTATCTACGACGAAATCTAAAAAAAATGCGATTTCTACAGAGAATTCAACTCCTCAACCAGATAAACTCAATTCTTGAATCAATAAGAGTTCTAACGTCATCAATCCACCTCAACCAAACTCATATACATCAGATTGTACAACAAATTCAACATTTCAACACCAAAAATCATAAATCTTCCCCAAAACCCATTTTCCCCCAAAATATCAAAACCACCAAATATATCCACATCCACAAAGATTCAAACCGTTTCTAAGGCAAGAAATCAACATATTAATAGTCACTAACATAGAACAACGAATTTATAAGTTTCCTTTACCTTTAAAATCTCCGAATTTGAATTTTGGTTCTTTGAGAAACTTGTGTCTTGACCCAAAACCTTTCACAGATTTGTTCCTTCTCTCAACCACAATCACTAAGTCAGGCTTAGAAATCCTCTAACACACTTATCAACTTCATATTTTTAGAGAGAAATGAAGAGAGAGAAGTAAAGAGAGAGGAAGAGAATGAGAGAAACCTCCCCCTTTCCCTTATATACTTTGGCCTCTCGGAGCTCTCATACGAACTTTTTGCCAACTAAGGCCCAAATCTCACCAAGCCACTCCCTTTATCTCAAAACTGGTCTAACTTAACTGTTTTCCCTCACAAGCCCAAAATCACACTCACAACACATCTCATTGGCTCAAGCATATATCTTAAGTTTCCTAAATTCAAATAAGAATTTTCAAACAAACAACACCAAAACCATTACTACATACGACATACTATACATAACAACAATTCATTATTCCTTTCAATCGCCTAAATTGCATATCAAATTTCTACTTTTTAGTTATTAAAACACTTAGTCATGCATTAGTAAAAAAAACAAGATGTTACAAATTCCACTTCATCTTGAAGACCAAGAGAAAACCGCCTTTATGACTGAGAAGGCTAATTATTGCTATAAAGTAATGTCGTTTGGGTTGAAGAACATGGGGTCACATGTTAGAAGATGATGAACAAGATGTTTGAGGAATAGATATAGCAGAATTTAGAAGTGTATGTGGATGACATGATTGTTAAGAGTGCTACTCCTGAAGCACATTTTGAAGACTTAGAAGAGACTTTCACCCAGTTAAGAAAGTAGAACATGAGGCTAAATCCCAATAAATGCACGTTTAGAGTCTCGGCTGGAAAATTCTTGGGATTACATGTTATCTGAGAGAGGCATTAAGTTGAAACCGGAGAAATGTCGAGCTATCTTATGAAATGAAAAGCCCTCAACGTGAAAGAGGTCTAGAAGTTGACTAGACATTTAGTTGCACTGACAAGGTTTGTGGCTAAATCGGCACAAAATGCTCCTTTTTTTTTTAGACTTTTGAGGAAAGGCAAACCATTTGAATGGACTAAGGAGTGTGAGGCCGCGTTCCGAAGGCTGAAGGAGACTTTGTCATCACCTTCCTTACTCACCAAGCTTGATTCAAGGGAAGTGTTATATTTGTATTTAGTTGTTGCCAACGAAGCTGTGAGTGGAGCGCTGATAAGGGAAATGCTAGAAAGGCAAAAGCCAGTCTACTTTATAAGTAGGGCCCTTCAAAGGGCTAAACTAAGGTATCTAAAGATGGAGAAAGTTGTGTACGCACTTATTATGGTGGCTAAGCGGCTCAAACCGTATTTTCAATCACATCAGATTGTGGTCTAAACAAACCAACCTATCCGACAGATTTGCATAGACTTAAGTTAGTTGGAAGAATGACAACTTGGGCTATTGAGTTATCAAAGCATAGGATACAATATGAGTCGAGACAGGCGCTAAAGGCTCAAGCACTGGCTGACTTTGTCATCGAGTTAATCCTAACAGATCCGACATCCCAGGACTTGAGATGGACTCTCTTTGTTGATGGGTCATCCAACGAAAAAGGCAGTGAAGCTAGGATATTATTGGAATCCACAAGTGGAGTTATTTTGGAGTAGTCTCTGGCCTTCACGTTCCCTACCTCGAACAATAGGAAGAATATGAGGCATGCATAGCCGGGTTGATGATGGCATGAGATATAGGTGCAACATCAATGCAAGTGTGTAGTGACTGTTCATGATCTCGTAGATCAATGGAGCATATTTGGCTAAGGAGCCAATGTTGCAAAAATATTTGGCAAAGACCAAAACTCTTATCATTAGTTTTGACAAGATATAATTTGTTTACATATCTCAAGAAAAGAATGTGAGGGTTGACATCTTGTCCAAGTTGGCAAGTACGAAGTCCTCCGACTATAATAGTGAAAAAGCAAGAAGAAGAATTACTCTTACCCTTAAGGAAAGTTAATATAGTTTTGATGATTTAGTCTCTTGATGAGTGCAAAGTTGTAATGCGTGTTTATGTATGTGTGTGTGGTTATGTGTCTTGCATTATTTATCTTTATCCTTGATGGTTTGATGATGATGAGCTCAAAGTTTAAAACTTAAAGGATTAACAAAGTGGTGACATGTTTTTTATAAGTCTAAAATTGAGTTTACAGAGAAATAATTGGATAAAATATGGTTTTAAATTGATAGGAAGTGAATGCTACATATTAAAGCTTTAGAACAATTCAATCTTATGTTTAAGAACCATTTAATCGGATAAATTAGCTTTGTAATCGATTAAAACGATTGAAAAAATGCATGAACAGTGGAGAAATACATTGTTTTAACCAGTTACAGTGATATATAATCAGTTATATAGTTTTTGTTTTAACTAGTTATCAATATTATGTAATCAATTATTTCTGTTGTAATTCGTTACATAATTCTGTAAACCAGTTACATTTTTATAAAGTTGTTTTATCCTATGCAAAAATAACTAGTTACAAAGCTATGTAACTAATTATTCTAGTAAAGCGGAAATAGAATGCATGTTGTTTTAACTAATTATAAACAAAAATAACTAGTTAAATCCATTCAAACCTCATTTTCTAGATTTCTAAAACAAAACAACTAATTACAAGTCCAAATAACTAGTTATTCTAGTAAACTCTATAAAATGTGAACCTTAGTGAGTCTTTACACATAACTTCAATTCTCTAAATTTGAGAGAGAGTTTTCTATAAAGAAAACATATTCTCCTTCTTCATCATTATAAGTTTTTATCAAATATCAAGAGTCATCATGGATCAACATTGGAGATAAAAGAAAAGTCTCTTTGGGTAGAATTTGGTTGGTTCTTCATTTGTTTTTTCATCTATCACAAATCAAGGTGATATCTAACCTTTTCTTTTGGTTTGATTTTCATTCTTGAGATGGGTTATCTCAAGTCCTCTCTTATGGTAGTGTTCCACAAGAAAAGATTCAAGTGTTTCTTGATAGGTTTTTCAAGAAACTTGATCTTTTGGTTGTGTTTGCTTGTAATTCTCTTGTTTGTGCATAGTGTTTGTAAACAATTGAATTGCATAGTAATAATTCCAATCAACTTGATTGAAAACTGGATGTAGATCACAGTGGTGGTGACCGAACTAATATAAATCTTGTGTGTTCTTTCCTTCCTCTACCCTCTTGCTAGTATATTGAATCTTGATCTCTTTAATTGATTGTATATAAATTCATGAGGCTCTTTGCATAGTAAAATCAAGATAATTGATCCAATTCTACACCATTCATATAACCAAATCATAATGATTCAAAATTTTGTGAAAATCTAGTTCTTCATCTTTGAAAAAGTTTTGGGGATTCTTGAAAATTTTTAAAGATTTAATTCACCCCTCTCTTGGATTCAGCCCATTTTTTTAACAAATAGGTCGATCATCTAGCAAGTGATTCATGAACCTAATCTCATCATGGCAGTAGAAGTAGAGCTAAGGTAGATAACTCCTATCATCAATTATTTATAGAAAGGCATCATTTCGAAAGATAAGAAAGAAACAAAAAGATTGGAAAGGCCAGCTGCACACTTCTGCATTGTGAATGGAAAGCTCTACAATCATGGCTTTTCTCAACTATTACTCAGATGTTTGAGAAAGTCAGAGTTTGAATATATGATGGCGAAAATACATGAAGGATGCTATGGACAGCACTTAGGAGGCAGAGCTCTAGCTAAGAAGATACTCAAAGTCGGGTATTATTGGTCGACATTGGAAATAATGTTATGAAATTCACTAAAAAATGCGACCGATATAAAAATGCTCTGACATTCGCGTGCTCTCCTGGAAGACTTGAGTACGCTCACTTCCCCTTAGCCATTCATTTGGTGGAGTATCGACATACTTAGCTTGTTCCCCAAGGCTCTTGCCAAGTGAAGTACTTAGTAGTGGCAGTGGATTGATGAAACGGCAGCACTGGCTACTATCACAGCTAAAAATATAGAAAATCTTGTATTCCGACAGATCATTTGCAAGTTTGGGATACCAGATGTCATAGTGTTTGTCGGACAATGGCACGCAATTCATAGATCAAAGCAACACTTTGTGTCTGTAGAGCATCCCTAGAGCACTTGTAACTAAGCATCTTCAATGGATTATTAAACTTACGTAACTTGATAATGTTATTGAAGTAAATGAATTCTTATAAAAGTTGCATATGTAAGTAACTACTACTAGATGTAGGTAACTACTAGCTAGTTACTTAAAAATTAAAAATAATTTTTAAGTCAAAATGAAGATGTTTGTGTAAGTAAAAAGATAAAATAGAACATACTAAAAATAAGTTAAGAACTCAAGTTTGGTTTTTATTATTAGAGTAAAAGTTAATAAGTGCTCTTAAATCTTATGTGATACACTCCTAAAAGAGAATTAAAATTCAAATCAAATTCTTGTATTGAAGATGTTCTTACTGTTTCTTAAAATCATTGAATCATATTTCTAGAAATATAATGTGTGTTTGGACCTAGGTATTGAGGCCACGTCAACATAAAAGCTCTATAGTGTAGCATATTGTTGCCAATGCTCGTATTTTTCATTCAAAATATGGTTCCAAAACCTTATATGTTTAGAATATTATTCTTATGAATATGTTTGATTAATATTTAGTAATTTTAAAATAAATAAATTTATTTAATTAAAAAAGTAAAAATAGAAGAAAAATGACTTTTATGCATTTTGAGCCCAACCAAATTCTTCAAATCCCATTACCAACACATGCTCAAATGACCACCTCACCTAGGGTCTAAATAGAAAGGCCTCTTCTTAGTAAAATCTACCTACTAATTTATCAGGCAAAGTGAAGTAGATAATCATGCACAAACCTCTGTCTAGGCTTCTTTAAACAAGCTCTGGAAACTAAAAACCACTCCCCACCCTATACATCTTGCATAGAAGGTTTGCATAGAGTTGTTCCTGTTAAAGTTAAGCTTGCTAAGAGAGGCTTACGTACTTTGTGAACGTTCTGTCCAAGAGGTCGTTTAGAAGCCTATTTCATGCATTCAGAGATTGTATTTGGGGCTACTCAAGCGTGGTTTGCTTCTCCTTTGAAGGTTCACTTCACTTCAACTTCAGCAGATAGAGATGATTTTTTCAAAGGGCTTGAAGCCAATCTTAAACTCCCCCTTGCACATGTGGGAACTTATCATTTCCTAATCCTATTACACATGACATGAAGAAACAAAAATGCTTTGAAAATAAAGAGTTGCTAGTTATTGAAACTATTCGCAAGCTTGGAGATGTATTATTTGTAGTAATTAGGATATGGCCATTCTACAGTGAAACCCTCCACCAAGGGGTTGGTACAGACTAGACATTGATGTCATAGGTCCTATCAATGATCACTAAGGCATTGATGCTCTTGTTAATAAAGTTGATGGGTGATTCTTGCTACTACAACTTAGAAAATCCCTTTTCTTCTTATTTTGATGTTGTGGAAGCTGTTGGTATGAGAATCAAGTTTCAAATTGTAAAAGATTTGTTATGTGTGATTCTCCATGTTGAAACAAACTTTTTTAACATTATCTCTACTCTTAAATCTAGTCTCACAACTAATTCATATTTTAGATTGCTAGTTTTGGATTGTAAAATCATTATCCCTACCTTTCATGATTTTGTTTGCACCCATCTTAAAAGGGAGGCTCACCAATTAGCCCATTTGTTTGCTAGATTTACTTTAATTAATGATGACTTCATTTGGTTAGAAGAAGTCCTTAATTATTTTTGCAGCTTGGGCCTCTAAATTCATGCCTAGTTCATTGTCCTTCTTGAAAAAAGAAAGAAGAAGAAAGAAGAAGAAGAAGAAGAAAGAGTAGTCAACTTTTAAAAAATATCCATACCTTAGTCTCACTTTCTCCCTCATTCAAAACTAATGAATGTGAGACAAAAAAAAAAAAAAACTTTTAGTTTTAAATGATTTTTTAAATTAAAATTGCCAAATAATTTATACTTATAACTCAAATTTTTATGACATAAAAGTTTTAAAGTTCAAATCCAAAGATTACTATAGGAAATTAAATATGTATCATTTAATTTTTTTGGGAAAATATGAATATTTGAATTAAATACCCATTAGTTTTAAGAATACATTTAAATATTACTTAAAAGATAAAAATAAAATTTTAACCTAAATTTTGATCATCATATCTCTATTTAATTTAGAATTTAATCTTAATTTAAAAAAATTAATAATATTTATACTTTCATCCAATCTCTCTCTCTTTCTTATACACACACATATATATGTAAATTTATTAATTTTTAGGCTTAATTGCACTTCTAGACCAAAAGTTTTGGTCACCCTATAATCTCTAATTTGTGACTTTGGCCGCCTTTTTTTTTAATTGAGCGAATTTAGTCTCCCAAATATTAAAATTAAGCAGATTTAGTCTACTGTTGGCCATTCGTTGACCTTAACATGACATGGTGCTCTGAAATTGACGTAATAGTACATGTAGCACTATGTGGACAACTGACGATGATGTGATGTAGCATTAATATGCTGACATGACACTAACATAGGCTGCTTACGTGTTGCTAACATGACATGGTAGATATGTGGTTTAGAAAATACTAAAAGTGGTGGAGGAGAGATTTGATCACACAACCTCTTGCACTTTTGGCTTATTCAGTTTATAGTATACACATTTTATATAAAGTATTGTTGCTACATGGGTTAATTTCACTTTTGGCTTCTTGAGTATTATAATTGTGCAACATTAATTTTTATTTAATATTAATTCTTATTATTGTAATTTATAAATTAAAATTTTAAATATTATAATATTAAAATAAATAATATAGTATATGTGATGTGATGGAGAAAGAATAAATAAATAAGAAGAAAATGGAAAAGAAAAAGAGATGAAAAAAATGAGATAAAAGTTAAGATGATAAATTTATTTATTAAATATATTTTAATTATATAAATTTATAATTACACAAAATTATTATTAAATATATAATTTTTTTATTAATTTTTTTATTTATTTTGTATAATTTACATATTTTTCTATTAGTTGACATATATTATAATTTAAAGTTTTTTATGAGTCTTACATATATATTTTAGAAGTATATATATATTTATAATTTACATATAAATTTGTTATAGTAGAAATGTGTATAATTAAAATAAAAAAATTTGATAAATAAATTTATCATCTTAACTGTTAATATATTTTAATTACAATAAAATATAAACATAATAATAGTTTACCACATATAAGCATATGATTGTATCTTCAATCATTAACAAAATTCTTTCCCTCATGGAAAGACTTAAAAAGTCTAAAATCGAAAAAAAAAAATATGATATTTCTCTTGAACAATTGGGACAATCACCTTTGTTTAGAAAAAGAGTATCGTAAATAAGACGATACTAAGGAACTATATATTCAAGAAATGTGCATATAAGGAGGAAGGTAAATTGGGTAGGAGGAAGCAAGATTTGTTATTCTCGCAATTTCACAGGATAGTCAGGTAAATTGCATTTATAACTTGGTTAACCGTTGGATCGAGCTAGAATTTTGGCAATAGATTTAAAATACATGATTCTTAAAGCTGAATGGTTGGATCATTAATTTGTTGCTTGTGGTGAGAGATATTCAATCCATATAGTGTTACAAATTTTTGATACTTTCATCTTCTTTGATTCTCTATTGTAAGTTTGTAGTTTTAGTTGTTTGGTTAAGTGATGAACATAATTTGTGCACTACTTGAGATTCTTTATACTCCTATTTTGATCTTAATGTTAAGTTTGGGTACATTGGACTTAAACATTGCTACATGAAAGATCTAATTACAAATGGAGTAATATCAATAGTTTTTATAAGAACATAAATAATCTTGCAAATCTTTTGACAAAAGGATTGACAAGGGATATGGTGTGTAAAACATGATTAGGGGTGAGACTCAAGTCCATATCTAATTAATCACCAATAATGGAAACTCAACTCACATTTGAGTAGTAATCAAGTCTTAAGTTCAATGATGAAAGTACATTATTAAAGTGATTGAAAGTACTTAACAATAGATACATCCTAAGAGTTTAAAGTAATTAAACTATAAGTAAATAAAAAGGAAAGGTTGAACATTTGTTCTCAATGGACTTATAACATGCACGTATGTGTTGAAGTGTTTATTATGGGGCACTTCTAATAAGTCTACATATATACGAGTGAAGTGTGACCGTTTATTGGAGTTAAGGGACTGACTCTTAAAGCTCTCGTGAAAAGGATACCTGACATATAGCCTTATCAAATTTGTCACTTTAGCAATTCACTCAATAGTATCGAGATTGCATGTGTAAGTTATGCACGCTTGTTCTAATGATTATTGGTTCAAAGCTTGTCTAACATAATATTTGCGATGAGTGAAATCCATGACTTATTAAGTAAAGATTCAAATTGCAAGATACCTTTATCTAAAACCATGTGATTTTGAAATAATGGGATTTAGATATATTTTGAAAATAGTGAAGGATTGTGAGAGATTTTCAAAATGAATGAATGGTTGTATCCTTTCATGAAAATATGTATCTATTCATGAAAAGGTGCATGTATGAAAAGTTTGTATTCTTTAATGAAAATGTGTATTCTTTCATTAAAGGATGTCTTTTTTCCCAAAAGTCATGAGATGTGACTTTTCACCAAAGATCAAAAGATGTGGCTCTTCACCAAGAATCATAAGATGCATCTTTTTAAAAGGCCATATCTTTTCACTGAAAGGCATAAGATGATCTATAAATAGAACCAATTTGTATGCAGAGAAAGAGACAATGAGATAGTAATAAGACACTGATTCTTGCGTTCAAATCACTTCTTTTCTTCCCTTATGTGCAGAAAGAATTAAGAAACTATTATTATGTAAACTACCATTGACAATACACTTGATATGGGTGTGTAAACTATGTCAAGGAACTTCATTATATCCTAAAGGAGATTTGCGAAGACATCCTATTGCATTCCAATTTCTATAGAGATTGGTAGAGGCAAATCGAACTTAAAGGTTAGTGTTTTACACACACCTTGGAGACTTGAGCTTTTCCTTTGTTGTTTTTTTTCTTTCGTACAGATAATTATCATCAATGATTTCCTCTGTGATATGACTAATTGTAGTGTAGCCATCACCACCAATTTGCACCAATAATCTTTAGGTTTGAATACTATTCAAATAAAGATTGTAACTAACAATCTTTGGGTTTAGTACTATTCAATAAAGATTGGACAAACATTTTCTTCTTACCTCTTTATTCTTTTCCATTGCAGTACTTATATTATATTGTTTATTTTAATAGTTTAATATTTATGGTATTTTTAATTTATAAATTAAAATATTAAATATTAAATAAAAAATAATTTCACACAATTATGATATTTGAAAGACTAAAAGTGCAATTAACCTATACAAAAGTAATGCTATATATAAATATTGTTTTTATATTATAAATCACACAAAACAAATGTTTTAGTTACTTTAATGATGTTAAAAGTGTAAGAGATCATGAATTAAATCCACTTCCACCACTTTTATCATTTCTAAACCAGATATCTCCATGTCATGTCAGAGTCAACAAATGGACCAAAACCGTTTAATTTTAAAAATTGAAGGACTAAATTTGCGTAATTAAAAAAATATAGATCAAAATCACATATTGGAAATTATTAGGGACCCAAAAGTGTAATTAAGCATAAACTTCTATAATAATTATTTCAATAATGATCTCAATTATAATTTTTAATTAGTTAAATGTCTATGATTTGCACTAACAGTAATAAAAATTAAACTCATTTAATTATTTTCTCTTTGAGTGTTCAATTGGTGGTCTAGATATAATAAGATAGAATATAATAATTATCTTATCCTGTTATAATCAATTAGATAATAAAATAAGAAATGATAGTTATCTTATTCTGTTCTAATCAATTATTTAGTATGTAATATTATTTAGTTTATTAGTTTATTATTTGACATGCACCAAAGATTAAGGGGTGTATTGAATTGAGATTTTAAAAGACTATTTTGGCATAAAAAAATTCTTATGGATTTTAAAAAACTATGTAGGAATGTAATATTTTTTTAAAAGACTTTTATAATTAAGATTTATAGTTTAAATTTTAATGGATTTATATCATAAAAATTTATAAGATTTAGAAGGATTTTATAGATTTATAAGATTTGGAAGGATCCCATGAATTTTTAGCAAACACTCAAAGTTACAAGAAATGTTGCAACTCTTTGTCCTTTCCTTTGTTATTTTTTTGTCACGAATCTCATATTTAATTACTAATACAACATATATAAGTATAGGTATCAGCAATCAAAAAAATTAATATCACAAGAAAATACCTGTCATACTAATCAAATAATATGTTTGTAAATATCTATAACTAACATTGTTTTTAAATAGAATTTTTGTATTTAATTTTTTAATTTCTTCATAACAATGGATTGAAAAGGCATGGAAAAGACACACAGAAAAAGACACGAGTAAGGGAAAAAAATGAAAATGGGCGATCTACATCAATGTAACTACATTAAAAAAAGACTCAACAAGACAAATGTTTTTTATAATAAAATCAATTCACAATACGCCCCCTATAAAGTAGAAGATTGTCTTTATACGTTTTGACTGAGCACAGAAAAAAGTCAAGTATCCAAAGTTTTTATATGTTTTTGACATTGGCCTTTTTGGTGATACACATAGTTAATTCATCTAAACAAGTTGATTAAAGGCAAAATAAAAAAGTAGAAAGGTCATTTACTTGATTGTAAAAAAGTCTGGCAAACCACAGAAAATAAAAGAATGAAAGAGTAGAAAAGTTCAAGGGTTTGAGTAAGATTGTTAGAGAGGTGTGGTATTTATACATCCTATTAAAAAGTCATACAAAATCCATCAAATCCACCATACAAAGTAATTCATTGAAATTTGTATGTTTTTTAATACCAAATGATTCTTTATAAGTTGTAAAAATCTTAATTGAATACCACCAGATTTGATACCTTCTTTAAATACTCCTAATTGTCTTGATTAAATACCACAAGACTATATTTATATTATTTCAAAGTCTTGATCAAATAGCATATGATTTTATCATAAAAAAGTATTTTAAGCTTATCATCATGCTTTTATCCTTTACTCATATCTTGTCATATCTTGATATGTAGATGATAATAAATATAGTTAACTAGAAAAAAACAACAATAATAATAGTTACACGACAATAACTAAAGTGGAACACTTATTCATGTAAGTTTATGGTAGACAGGTAATTTCTGACCATTAGATTTATTAATAAAAGATTGAATGGTGGCAAATGAATTACTTGCAACCTTTTATATCAATTTTTTAGCAACTAAACTTGTTTTACACATTGTTACATTTACCCCTTTGCACATTGTTCTCTTCTTCTGCCGTTACAACTACCCTGCGACACCTTCATCCCTTATCCTTAAGTAAGAGATCCCAG
Organism: Spatholobus suberectus; assembly: GCA_004329165.1. Taxonomy (NCBI): domain Eukaryota; kingdom Viridiplantae; phylum Streptophyta; class Magnoliopsida; order Fabales; family Fabaceae; genus Spatholobus; species Spatholobus suberectus. Next base: position 73,883,819 of record CM014730.1, on the reverse strand, counting down.
GCATCTTCCATGCCTAGAAAAAAATTTGATTGACCAAAAAGCCTCCAACTCGTGAACCAGTTATCAATGTTTAAAACCCGATAGTCACATTTGGCAAAGTAAACAAGCTCAAACAATATCAACTTCAAGCCCCTACATAGCACTTAAACCTAAATTTAAATTAACCAGATACACGTTGCAAAAATTTGATGAAATGAATGGTAAATCTACAACCATTGTAAACACAACAATTCTAATGGTGAAGCAACATTAAAAATAAAAAAGAAGATAGGATAAGGGATTAACTATCTCCCTTCGTCGCGTTGTCGCCGTGACCGTTGGAGCCAATTTCTGGCATAGGCATCCTTCTTTCTCTTTCATTATTCTTCTTCTTCTTCTCCTTCCTATGCTCTTTTTCCTCCTCCGCCGCCGCTATTCGCTACACACAGCCGCTGGAAAATCACCTCTGGCTGCGTCAGCACATTTTTTTTTTTTCTTTTTATCCTCTTCGCTTCTCTCTCTCTCTCTCTCTCACCCCTTCTTCTTCTTCTTCCCCTCTCCTTCTTCTCTTCACACTTCATTCCTCTCTGACTACAAACAGTTGTGGCTATGACGGCGCCTCCAGAACCAGTGGCCTTGTAGTCGCACCCCCTCTCTTCCTCTTCAACCTTTCTTTCCCATTGATCTTCCATTTTTCTCTTCTTTTTTCTCCCTAATCGCATCACCAAAACCACCGCACCCCTATCCGCCAAAGAGCTCTTCTGCCGTCGACTTCGAAACTTCCAACGCTTGCACGATCAAACACCACCAAAGGCCACCCTCTTCAAGCTCTTCAAAAGAGACATTGCAGCAATCTCCGGGGCCTTCGAAACAGAGGCTCCTGTGTTTAGGTTTTCGTGTTCTTTCACATGGGCATTAAGGTCATTGTCTTTATTTAAAAATAATTGATGATGATGGTAACTAAAAAAAAAATGGCTGCAACCTTTTAGTTCTGATATAAAAGATGGTTCCACGCTGGACCTGTGATTAGATTGGTCTACCAGAGAACCTATCATAGTTACACAGTATTTATATCGATTTTTAAGTTTTTTTTCCAACAGGCTAGCCATAACATGAATTCGGTCTTCAAATATTACGCTCTCTTTCTCATCGTCTTCAAAGTATTAAATTATATAAATAGTCTTTTAATATTAAATATCGATTAATTTGATCTCTATATTGGTATTTTTTAATAAACATGGAGAGATTAATTGTAATTGTTTTTTTAATACTTACAAATTCGTTATTATAATTTTACTACTTAAAAAATTACTTATATGATTTTATTACTTTAAAATCAATTAGAAGAAAACAATAATACTATAAGACTCAAATTGAGGGTTTCTTTAATAAAAGATTGGGTATGGGCAATTATGAATTTTAGAATTAAAAAAGGTGAATGTGACGTGGAATGAATATAGGCGATAGGGGGGATGACGAGGCTCTACCCACATTGAGAAGACAAATTATAATAGGGAAGTTAAGAATATAGGAGTTGGAGTCGACGACAAGAAAAGAAGGAAGGCGGTGACTGAGGCCAGCGAGAACGCATAAATTAGGTGTGTCTAAGGGACACCTATTTTTCTAATTCCTATATTTCTTGGTTGGCACGAAGCGTAGCGCACAAAGAGAGAGAGAGAGAAAAAAAAAAGGATATCGTGTAGGAAGAAGAAGCTCTGGATTCCACCTCTTCCCGTCCTTTGAGACGGTTGTTATGCTGCTTGCTCTTCAGGTCTCTCTCTCTCTACTCGCGCCTTTCTTTCTCTCCGTGTTGTTTCAGATCCGATCCGATCCCCTTCGGATCCTTCCGATTTGTTTTTCGCAATCGTTCGTGCTTTAATTTCGCGATCGTTTATATGCTTTTCCGTTATGATTTCGTCGATTTCTTGAGGTTTTTGACGGTTGACAATCATGAATTGAATTTGTTTATTTATTTAATTTTGGATGTTATAGCATCATGCCTTGGTTGAATTTGGCTTTGGTGATGAATTTTAAGGGTTGTTTTTAGGTTTGTGATTAATTTTTGGTGCTTTGGTGTTAGTTGGGGCTTGAGATAGGATTCTGCTGTGCTGATCGGACTTGAATAATTTTCAGCTTCTGGAGTTTCATATTGATTGTAGTTTGCTAATTTTCCGTCTTCTGGCGTGTATTCTGACACGGTGATAATTTATTTTGGTAGTATTAATGCTTCTGTCGGTGGGAATTGGAAATTTTATCTGATGGACTATCTTAATCAATTCTAGAGCTGCTCGTAGGCTATTTTATGTGGAGGAATTTCAATTCTGGAATTTAGTTTCAAGTTGATACAGAGTTTTTAGACTGATAATTTGCTTTATTATCACTGGAAAACTTTCAAACTTCTCACAGGGTTTTTTGAATTAAATTGTTAGATGTAAGTGTAAATGCAACCAATTTTACTAATATTTGGTCCACAGACTCGCAGTCGTAATAGCTGTTTTGTTATAGCATCTGAAACTATAACCTGTCTGATTTCGTATGTCATTCCAGTTTTTGTTATTTTTGTTTTATTGGTCATGTATGGGAGACAAATTTGAAATATGGATTTATTATCAATCTAACACCCAAGCTTTGTCCATGTTCTTTTTATTATAGGTCGGTCTGGGTTTGAATCTAAAGGATCGTGAATTATATTTTCAGACATGGAGGGAGTTTGTTTGTGGACAAATTGCTACAAATATCGTTTTTTTTGCATTTCAAGAAGTGCTTGATGGGCGATTTTCATCCTTGGAGATTTTCTTCGGGTTTCCTTTGTTAATTGCACTTAGTGTTCTGCTCCCCTTTAATGATCAGCACAGGGTACGTGATGCTACTTTCTTCTGATACAGGTGCTGCATCTTTAGTGCACTTGTACAAGTACGCGCTTATTCTTTATGCTTCTTTGCAAAACACCGATCCAAAAAGAAGTTTCTTGATAAGTGTTCCTTTGGCAGTGCAGTGCTGACCCACATTCAGTTAAAACTTCTGGTAATCCTCTTCTTGGGTAAGATTTCTATCGTGGAGAACCTCAATAATATCGTCGTACTGTTCAATTTGCAAAAAATTGGCTTGGCCTATTTTTGCTTCTACAGGGCTGAAGTATATAGATTGTTGACGGAATATGGATTCCTGCCTGCATCTTTGAGTGAAGCATTTCTTTGCGGACTGTAGGTTATGAAATCGTCTCCTTGTTGCTCTTGATGGGTATATTTGCTGACCAATACATCAGTTACCTGAAGTTCTTCTGAAACAAATCCTACATAGATTTGATGAAGTAGATCTTATTATAGTTCTGAAGTCTTGGGTCACGGTGATTTTAGCATTGAGAGCAATGCTATTGCTTTGATCAGCCATTTTAAGTGGGACCTGAGAAGTGTCAGTATGATCTCTGGTTCTTGTTCATTTCTACCACCTTTGTCCTGCAACCATTTCAAAGCCGTGGGTCTATTAATGAATAAAGCAGTGCAGCCCGTCCATCTGAAAGTTTCTGCTTCTATGCCCTCTTTTGCTATGACAGAAATTGATTGGTGGATTTTGCTGGACCAGCAGGAACCTGTTAATATTTATACACATCTGAGCATCATCTACACAAGATAAATGCCATTTATCTTTTGGGTTTTTGTTTACATTGTTGAATAAAGAAAGTGCTGCTTTGTGTTTCACGGTAACAATGGAGAGGTGATTTCTTTTTTCTTTTTTGCTTAAGTTACTATTTTCCCCCTTGTTTACTGTTTAAATTTTTTAATACATTTCCCTGCAAATACAGGTACAAGTTAATTAAGGAAGTTGGTGATGGACGTTTGGGAGTGTTTGGAGAGCTATTAATAAGCAAACTGGTGAAGTTGTAAGTATGCTTTAACTGACATGATGAAGGTGCTCTATTGAAGTCGGATGTTGTCCTAATAAGTTGTAAAATTGCAGGTTGCTATCAAGAAAATGAAGAAGAAATATTACTCTTGGGAGGAGTGTGTAAACCTGAGAGAAGTCAAGGTTTCACATCTTCTTGTTCTTTCTGAAGCCTTATTTTCATACATTGTTGGATTCTTATGTATATAATTATTCTCTAATTTCCCTTGTTGGCAGTCATTACGAAAAATGAACCACCCAAATATTGTGAAGCTGAAGGAAGTTATTCGAGAAAGTGACATTTTGTACTTTGTTTTTGAGTACATGGTGGGTGACTGAAGTTCTTAGTAGAGAAGGGCTAGGTTAGCTGATGCAAGATCTAATATACAAATTTTAATAATGTCAATTTTTGGGTGATGTAGGAATGCAACCTATACCAACTTATGAAAGATAGGGAAAAACTGTTTTCTGAAGGTGAAGTTAGAAATTGGTGTTTTCAAGTTTTCCAAGGTCTTGCATACATGCACCAGCGTGGATACTTCCATCGTGACCTGAAGCCTGGTACTTATTCATGATTTCATCAACAATATGGTAGATTATGGCTTTTATAAAATGGGAGAGTTCATTTATATTACGTGCAGCATGCATATAATGTGTATTTTGTTAGCATTATGTTCTTTGATTTCTAATTCTCTAGTTTATCTGGCTAATGTGGTTATATGCAATTTGCAGTTTTGGCTTGCTAAATGCCTAATTAATTGAATAGAACTCCCTATTGTGACATAAAATTAAAATAAAAAAATTGAGAGCACGGCCTACTGTTTATATCTTTATTACTCTATCACAAAATGTTTCTGTTTTGACACAAGGTATTCTGCTCTGTGCAGAAAACTTGCTGGTTACCAAGGATATCATCAAAATTGCTGATTTTGGCCTAGCCCGAGAGATCAGTTCAACCACCCTACACTGAGTATGTCTCCACACGATGGTACGTGCCTTCAACTTGCAATAGATGTATCATGTTCTGTGTTTTAGGTATTTTATAATGTATGGTGGCCTTTCCTGTTTAGGTATCGTGCTCCTGAAGTGCTGCTTCAGTCTTATCTGTATACCTCTAAAGTTGGTGAGTGTCTTGATTGGGACTAATGGTGTCATTTATGTTCTTCACTAATATGCTTTTTTACAGTGATGATGATGAGTACCATTCTACCATTTATTTATTAACGTTTTTCCCCCTTCTAGACATGTGGGCAATGGGTGCTATAATGGCTGAGCTTTTCTCTCTTCGCCCTCTTTTCCCAGGCGTCAGGTATTAGCTTCTCACTCACTCCCACTCCCTCCCTCCCCCCCTCCCCAAATGATGGTTTTTAAACTGAGAAAGAGCGAATAGATCTTCATCATGGAAAACAAAATTTTAGCACCTGGAACTAATGCATATATATATAAAATCTAATGTCAGCTTATTTGACTGCACATTCTTTTTAACCAAAAAATCGTTGCAAATTGTTATGTTTTTTCTTTGCTTTAAAGTGGAATCATGTTGTAAAGCAATCCTGATTAGCAACTGGATGCTGTAAATAAACACGTTTCCTTGCAACACATGCAGTGAAGCAGATGAGATCTACAAAATATGTGGTGTGATAGGCAATCCAACCCCTGAATCTTGGGCTGATGGACTCAAACTTGCTAGGGATATTAACTACCAGTTTCCACAGGTTAGATATAACTTGATCTTGCTATTTTTGGTAGTTAGCCTCTGGGATGCTATTTACCTAATTAATGTACTAGGTATAATGGCATTCTACTAAACACTTTACACTATATGCCTTTTACTTTCTACAGCTTGCTGGTGTATATCTTTCTGCATTGATCCCGTCTGCAAGTGATGATGCAATCAGCCTTATCACAGTAAGTAGTTTTTTGTATATTGCTTAGCTGCTTAGCCGCTTAGCCCTCTGAGCCACTGATCAACAGATAGTGTGTAATTCATTTGTTTTCTGTTTTCTTCTCTGCTGTTAATGCAGTCACTTTGCTCCTGGGATCCCTGCAAGAGGCCAACAGCTTCAGAGGCCCTTCAACATCCTTTCTTCCAGGTAGTCTTTTAACCAATTCATGTTTTGTTGTCTTTCTTCTCTTCAAAAATCTATCATTTTCTATTTTTTTTTTTTACTTAATAAGCTGTTTTTTTCGGACTCTTTATTTGTTGTAGAGTTGCTTTTACATTCCTCCATCACTACGCAGCAGAGCAGTAGCGAGAACTCCTCCCCGGTTTGTATTATTTATTTATTTTGTTAAGCTAGGGTCGTGCTTATTGTACAATTGTATGGGGATCTCAATTGTCCCTTTTTTTTCAGCTGGAACCAGAGGAGCACTGGATCAGCAAGGGGTCAAGAGATATCCGGTGCTTTACCTAATTCAAAGCTCTCCAATAGTTTTTCTTCCCTGAAATTACATCCTCCTTTAGCTTCAGGTGACCTAATTGGTTTTTACATATTTATTGATTAAGGACACGGGTTGCTGAAAAGAAAAACGTTATCATTAGGAAAAATCTGTAAATATTTTACTATTCTACGTTGATTTTCTATATAAATTAACTACTCAAGCTTATCATTCTTAGTATAAGTAATGGTTATGATGTTCAATACAAAAACTTCAGCTGCATGTCCCTACTCCTGTGACAGTTATTTTTTGAACATTTTGACTATTTTGCCCAATATGCGTCACAGTTAGCAAGTTTTGATGGCTGTGTTATTACTTATAGATTTCTTTTTACTAATGATAGGGACTTGGGTATTATGGGATGCCTAAAGTCCTACATCAAATAGTATGGGATGTTCATAGAGTATTTAAGTGCTTGGTTCTCCCCCCTTATTAGCTAGCTTTTAAGGGTGGGTTTTCAACTAATTCACATATGTTATTCTATTTGGTTTAAAATATCAGTTTGTGTTTAAGAAGGAAATTATCCATTTTTAATTTGAATGACTCCTAATCAATATAAAACTTTCTCCCGTTGGATATATATACAATAAATAGGTCTTTTTTGGTTTGTGACATACTCTTTTCGTATTGTGAATGTGAAGAACAAGGTTCTCATCCAATTAAGAATGTTACAGGTGTGCAACGGAAGCTGGATATGGTAAATCAGGTGAGTTGTTCTCTCAACATTCTCTTGTTCTTGCCCATCTCTTACTAACAAGCATTACGCATGCTTTCTTTTTACTCCATGATGCAACAAAAAAAAATTAAAATCTAATTAGTTGAAGTCCTCTTTCGTTTAATGGCAGATTAGTTCTTATTTGGTAATCCTTCGATGGATTAATATGTTCACCTAAATCTAAGCAGCTTCTTTCTTAAATTCCTCTATGTCATGCCAATGATTTCTTTCTGTTTCTTCTGAAGGATGGAATTAAGAACGAAATACCAATGAGGACTACTAAACCAAAATATCGACAGCCAGGAAAGGACAGCCCCAGTAAGCTTTTCATTCTCTGATATTTTTAATTATTGTATCAAGTTTTTTTCTATAGATGATCACTTAAATTGATTGACATTATTTAGTATATCAGTGGCATTCTTTAGTATATCTTTGAGGGAAGTGTTTGCTTCATTTCCTTAGACTACGTTTGGATTGATGGTAAATAATGGAAGAGAATGGATCGGAATATAATGAAATGGAATGGAATAAAAATTTCATTTCATTGTTTGGAGAAAGAATGGAACGGAATAAGTTATAACTTTTTAAATATATTATTCTTGAGAGGCTAATGATTAGGATAAAATTTGCAAAAATAAAATAGTCTTTTGTAATCTAAAAACTTCATTCCATCAAGTACATCCCAAATTTGGGGGAAGAAAATTGAGGTTAAGTAATGGAATAGAATGGATCATGATCCGTCTTTTTCATTACGTTTTATTCTTATTTTTACAAACCAAAAATGGAAAACTTTTCCTTTCACTCCATTCCTTTCCATTTCACCTTTTACCACCAATCCAACATAGCCTTAATAAAGGCTCAAACTAATAGATAAGATTTATTTCTGCTTTAAGATTTTAGGCAAAGGTTATATGTGGTCTTCTTGTTTATGGAAAGTTATGTTGGTTGTTGGCAGCTTCTATGAACAAGGGGAGGTCTGCACGTGGGGTTTCAGAAACAGCTGAGAAGTTGGCCAATTTGTCTGTTGCTACTCGAAGACAATCAATGGGGCAAACCCCGTCCTCCACCAATGAAGGCTGGAGTCAATTGGATTTCTGAATCTGGAAACTTCATCCTTGGGCCAGCCCAACAGATTCCGACTGGAAGAACTTTCACAAGAAGAGTTGCCGGATGACAAGTATTAGTAAATGTGGTGGATTCTATAATGCTCAGTGTTGTGAATGTCCTAATATAAATGGTGTTTAGACGTGTTTTGATGACTTTCCGAAGTCTAAACTACAAAACTAGTTGCCTGTGTTGTTACTTGTTGGTAATCGTTTCGTACTTGTGGGACATACAGAGTTAAGCTGATGCTTTTCATTTTATAAATGCAAAGCCTATGAATAAAGTTTTCCCCTACTTGTAAGAGGTGGAATGTTCTGCAGGTGTGACATGGTATACATGCATTTATTAGGTCGAGGTGTTCATAAATCTTGTCTATGTGCTCTATATAAGATAATACTACCGAGATAACTTTGTTAAGACTCGGGGATACCGAGAAATTATTTTTGATTTTTGACTTATTCCAGTTGTTCACATGATTCGGGAATTACTGTTTCTCTCAATCGGTTCTTTTGTGACGCTTGGGGCTGGCTGGGGCTTCAAGGGCCCCAACAAAACTAGTAGTGAAAGGGGCATACTGTGGACGCAAGAAAAAAAAAAAAAAATGGAGCCAATCTACTGTTTCTCTCAGTCGGTTATTCCGTGACGCTTGGGGGCGGGGCTTCAAAGGCCCAAACAAAACAACTGAAAAGGGGCATACTATAGACACATGGAAAAAAAACAGGATGTGCTTATAGGTTTTTTTTGGTTGAAATTCGTGACTGTGATTTTGAATATTGAAACCAAGTTATAATGGAAAATAATTTAGTAATGCTTGTTTAAGTTTCCATTTTTAACTGACACTTCAAATTTCTTCAACTAACACAATGAAATATTTATAATTTTTTAGTAGAGACTACACATCTTTTATTAGGGGAAATATTGCTCGAGCTGAATAGAACCATTATGGCTGACAGTGTTTTTTTGTATTTAACACAGCTACATACTCAAGACTTGAATTCGAAACCAATGGTTAAGTTAGAACAACTTCCTGTATATGCTCTCAGCGGTAAAATATTTATAAATTAACACTAAGACATTCTTCTAATGACTAAAGTTTAACATTTTTACAATTAAAATTTTCAAGTACTGTATTTTATATTTTAATTTATCTTTCACCACCATTTACTAAAATATTTTAGAAACCGATATTATTTTTCATATTTTAGCTGTATATATAAATATTCATGCAATGGACACTATACATACTAGTTATATTGATATCATAAGCGTTATATAAGTAACATTTTTATTCTGTTTATAATGATAATTTTAAAATAAGTGTTAAATATATTTTAGTTCTTTTAAAGAATTTAATTGACATGTATTAATAATGTAATTTTTATACTATTTAATTATAATGTTAAATAAAAAATTGTTGATATTTTTAATGATTATTTTAAATGTTACATTTAGAATATTTTTTAATTAGTTGACAGTATAACCTTATATACTAATAACATCAAAATTAAACTTCTTTATATAAGATAATATTTGTTTTTAATTCTTAAAATCATTTTTATAATTTTTATTTATGAAAATGCATCATTGTGTAATCCTTATTTTTATAAATGAAAAATAAAAAAGAGATGATTTTATCCAAAACATTTGTAAAAAAAAAAAAGTAGTTCTTTTAAACGCAAATATTTTATATTTACATAAATTAAAAATATGTTTAATCTCAACATTTTTTTAGGGGGGGGGGGGGGGGGGGGGGGGGGGTGTTCATAATTTTTTTAAGGCAATATCTTTACAATTGTGGGCAACTAGGAAAATTAATATTTTAGTTGATAATGTAAATTATTTTATATTCATAGATATAAAATTAAATTTGTATAAATAATATAATGTTCATTTTTAATTTTTAAAATATTATCTGTTTTATCTTTCATTTATGAAAATGTATCATGTATGATTTTATTTTCATAAATGAACAAAATGATTGATGTATATAAGAATAAGGAACATATCTAAATATTTCTAAAAACGAGGGATAAATTTTTTTTTAAGAGGCTAAAAGAATATTTTATATTTATAGAAATTAAAAATATTTATCTTTAAAAAAATAACTATATTATTATTTTGGGGAGGGTTTGGTTTCAGAATTGTTGTTTAACGCAAGATCTTTTTACAATCGTGGGCC
>CM014730.1:73775660-73869021 GCA_004329165.1 Spatholobus suberectus | reverse complement strand
CTTACATTGCAAATGAAATTATTAATTGTAAATCTAAAATTTGTAATATAATTTATAAATTCAAAATATTTTTATTATAAATTTTAATTATATAAAAATAAACATTTATTTATATAATTAACAAATTAAAATACTAGTATAAAAGAATAAATATAAACGTCAATATATATTATTTTTGTTCTATTTCTTTCTCTATCTCATCTTTTTCTTATTTTTCTTTTTCTTGCTCGTCATCTAGTCATGTTAATATATTTTTCACAGATGTTACTCTTTTTCTTTTCTTTTCTTTTTATCTCTGTTTCTTCTATTTCACAGACCATAAAATGGATTGTACGTTTATTGTTACTGGAACATGAACGTTATTGGAAATGAAGAAGCAAAATAACCAAACTAACAAGACATCTAGACTTAACAATAAGATGGAGACCCAATCAAATATCCAAGACGAAGCATTCGTTATATGGGGCATATGAAGGGCTCTTGCAGCGACAGTAAGAGGTGCTTTTTCACGAACAGTTGGAATGGGAAAGAGTGTTGCAAGCTCATGTGGTTACAACTGATGAGGAAACACTTGCTTTCATTGCAAGTCGTCAATGCTTTCTCACTTGGAGCTTCTTTTACTCTACAACTGTAAAATTGACTCTAAGCTCATGATTTAGCTCATTTGGCCCATCACGATAAATCTTCTCTTTTTAGCCTATTTAATAAGGGAGTTTAAAAGCTCTCAACTCATACAATATTACAATCCCATACAAAGAGTTGAGACAGGACTAAACGTAGATTAACCAACAATATCAGCTAGAAATTTATTTTAACCATGAATGTGGCCGGAGGCAACGGATTTCAATTCAGATGCCAGGTGGATAGACCACTGTGGGCCAAGATACGATGGACAAATCTTATTTTTGGCAGTTAGGATTGATCTAAAAGTAAAACAAAAACGAATAAACCATCAATCTCCACTTGGAACTATTATCCTCCCTTTTTAAGTGGTTAATATATAAATAATTCTCAAAGTGTTAAATATTTATTAGTTTAATTTTTAAATTAATATATTTTAATAAATTTTTTTGTTTATACCAAATAGAATAAGCAAAACAAAACAGAAACCACAGATAAAAGGAAACACTAGCTAAGTATGAGAAAATAGAACACCCATATCATGCTTGAGGCAAAGGAGAGGGGCACATGAGGAGAAGCCCACAGTAAATTTCAGGTCTTGAGAAGCATCTTTTTATTTAGAAGATCCACACACACAAAATTCAAAAAATTAATTTGAAAGATTTTTTAATATTTAAGAAACTACTTAATATAATTTCTAATACTTTCAAGAGTATTTGAGAAATTCTTTTTTACTCTAAAATCATTTAAAAGAGAAAATAATACTTTAAGGGAGTGTATAATTTACGAAATCTTTTTTCTTCCTAGGAATCATGCTTTCTATGAATTATATTTCCTAAGAATCATGTTTTTTGGAAAAGTCACAAATGTATTTGGTATATCTAAAATATTTCTAGAAATGAGAGACATAATTATAAATAAATTTTCTCCTTTCATGGAAATCTTGGATTCCCACCTATACCCATGGATAAACTTTAGTGAAAAACTTAATTAAAAAATAATTCCTGGAAATGTTAAATTCTTGAGAATAATTTTTAAAATTCTTATACCAAACATAGGAATTTAACATCCTCAACCTAAGATTCCTGAAAAACTTCAAAGAATTCTCTTACCAAACACCTCCTTACAGATGAAATTCACTGTTTGCTCAAAACAAAACTCAATTTCTGCAATGAAAGTTATTTTAACAGTCAATTACATGGCTTCAAAACAAGGAAGTTATTTTTCAAAGAATATTTTTTATTTTATGACATGTTTTAAAAGTTGATATCTTAAATTAAATTAATATTACCGTAGTCACACAAATATTTTTCAATTAATTGTTTAATTAAAACTTATTTTTTTCAATTTTTATAATTAATAATCGTAATTAATAATAAATATAGTAAAATTATAACAAATTATCGTGAACATAATATTTTATTAAATAAATTATTTTTAAATTTTTAAAATAATTTTTTTTAAATGTTTATATTTTATATTTTAATTTATAGTGTTTATCATCAATAACTTTTTTTTTCTTAAAATCCCAATACTAGCTGTGGTTTATGATCAAGGCCTTATTATTGAAACCTTCCAGATGGCTGGTAATTTTGAATTTTTAAGTATGAACCATGAGGTTATTACTTATGAATGTATTTGTCTTATATCATGTGATATGGTGTTTGTTTGAATTTTATTATTTGGTAGGTGTGATGAATTTTTTTCAACCCATCCTCGAACGTAAAACCTTCATCTTGATGGACTCTTCATTACAGAAAGTCACAAGCAGGTCAACTCGTTTACTCTTATTAGTAACACAAATATGGACTCACTCTAAACTTCAATTTTTGAATATGCTTCTAACAATGGTTGTTACTTAGCAGATGCAAAATAAAGTACTGTTGGAAATTGATCGAATTTTAAGGGTGAATTATAGCATGAAGACAGTGAAAATGTCTCTATTGATGAGGAAATTAATGTTGTTACAACTGTAGATATATACTTTTAAAAAGGCAACAATTGATAAGAACTACCAACAATATTTAGTTGATTATATTAACTTAAGTTTCGATATTTATTCAATAGAGTCTACTTTTGACATACAATTCGTATATTTGGTCAAAGTATTTAATATAATATAGTGATAATTGACATTATATTTATATAAAAATAAAGTTATGCTTATACAAAGACAATATAGTTTTAAATTTTTTTACAACTATGAGTGATATAAATTAGAAAATAAAAAAATTAATAATTAATGATATTTTGTTTGGTGAATCAATAATATTAACGTAAAAATTAATAATATAACATATTATTAAAAAATTCGTAATTAATAATATAACATATTAAAAATTGACATTGAAATATGCCAAAAATTAGTCAATTATCATGAAATGTAAAAAATTTAAATTATGCTCTTTGTAATTGTAATTATTTTGAAATGTTAAAAGATTTAGTGCAGTATAAGCGTAAAACACTACTAGAAATTCAGCAATTTCATGCGGATTTTCTTGGGAAAAAATTTCGCAGAAATTTTATGTGAATTTTGCAACAAATTTATTTATTTATATTTTTTCCACAAATTTAAATTTACAGGAAATTTCTCAGGAAATTTTGACATTTCCTGTAAATTTTCTTGCCAATATAAAATTGCAGGAAATTTTTAATTTTTTTTTTAAATTGCAAGAATTTCCGCAAGAATTTAAGCACTAATTTTTAGTTTTTAAAATTCTGTAAGATAATTTTTAAAATCATTCCCGCGGATTTCCTTAATTTTTAAAATTTATATATATAAAAAGGTGGCTGCTTTGTACTTTTATTTGATTTGAGCAATTAAACATTCTCCTGCATATTGGCTATTCGGCTACAACATTCGTTTTGTCAAATTCATTTTTCGCTTTCTCTCTTCGTTCCCGTCGTCAATTTTTCTTTCTCTCTCCGTGACAATATCTGATTCCACTTACATTCGCGACGATAGCTATTTCGTTCCAATTCAAATCATTTCCAACCTCGCACCACCATGAATCCATATTAGTAAGTGCAAATTCTCCTCGCTGCTTTTGTTTCTGCTTCAATTGGATCTCTTTCTCTTCTCCTAGGGTTTCCATACACCTCTTTTATTTCTTTTTTATTTTTCTTCGTGGTTTAGTTGAGATGAAGAAGCAGATCTCTTGCTCTCTTCAATTGTCTAGTAAGAGCGATATCTATGCAACTTTCGTTAGTTTGGAGTGCAGTTCGATCGTGAATTTTACTTTTACTTCTATTGTGAGGACTGATAATTTTGATGCAACGTGTGTAATTAATATGATTTCCCCTATAGTTTTGGTGTAATGTAGGATTGAAACGAAAGATTTTCACTACTTTTTGATTGTGAATAAGTTACTCACTACCATGACTTCAATTTTAACATGATTGAATCTTTTATTATCAATTGTCTTCTTCTAGTTGTAAAATTTGAAGCTGAAGATGTGAAGGAAATGTCACACGTTGTGTACAGGGAGACAGGAAAGGCTTCAGAAGTTGAAGCAGACGATGTGAAATTGGATCGTCCAAGGGAATTTAAGGTTTGTTTTAATTCAAACATCCATTGTTATTTCTTATAGGTTGGTTGGCTATTTGGTTAGCCTGTTTTTTAATTTCTCAGCATCTATTTTGGACTGGTTAAATAAGGGCAGCAATGCAGCCAAGACTAAGAAGAAATCAATGCTACCTACTTCTACGGCATCCCAAATCTCCATACCAAGAAGTTCAAAGCCTACATCAAGTCCTACCAAACAGTGCCGCCCCAATATTGAGTGAAAGTTAAAGCAAACTTTAAAAGAAACTTTTTACTTTAAATGAGAGAGTTATATATTGGACTTTTTTGCTAATATATGTGGCTTGTTTGTTTTATAAAAAGTAATAGCAAATAATTTTTTTGTTGGTGGACCTAAAGCTTGAGCTTTAATAGCCCTGCTACCAAAACAGTGACACCTGCTTCTTCAACTAAGAAGGGAAATTCTCCATCTTTATCTTGGAGGCAAATTACTTCCAGTGGGGAAAGCAGAAAAGTTGCTAACAAATCTTTGCATGTCTGTGAGCTTTGCTCCATGTAATCATGATCCAGCTCCTCATACTACCATGAGGAAATCTTTAACTATGGAGAGAATGGGGGATAAGGACATAGTTAAATGAACATTTAAGACATTCTAGAAAAGTTTCAACCAGCCAAAAACTTCTCATAAAGACAAATCTTTGATAAAGAAACAGGTAAAAGTTTATTGTTGGCAATTTTATTTTTTATACAGTATAAATGGTTGTATTTACCAGTATAAAATCATATTGATTTTAAAATGTTTTCCCCTTTATTTCCTGGGCAGGTTCCTTCGAGGTGGACCATGTCAAAGGTTTAAACATCTACAGCTTTGAGGAAAGAAAATGGACGGTAAATTTTTTAATCTGCACTGATAATGTGTTTTCATTTGCACGTTTCATTTCCTTTATGTATTTTTCATAGTCATTTTCTCTTTATCTCTTTCATCCTATTAATGTGTCTCAACAAGATTGTGAATAAGGTTATATGTGCTTAAGATTACCATCTGATGACGTCATGTCTTTGTTGGTAGTTTTCTTTTGAAAGAATCAGTGTTATCAGCTTCATCCTAAAGCCTTGGTATGTCACTTTCTTTTTCTATTTGTACTTGGATAAAACTATTTTTTATTTGAATAAATATTTCTTTAATTGAAATGACGGTTGAGCTTGAGAAACAGATTATCAGGCAAAACTGAAGGTGTGTAAAAGGGTGAGTGTGGGGATTTCCTAAGACGTCAGAGATCCAAGGAAGTGTTTAAAAGGTATATGAATTACTACTATATACTTACCATTTTTTTTAAGATTAAAAATATTGATTATATTTTCTCCATTTTTTAGTTGTTATTTTAACTTTTTAATGTTGTACTGATGATATTAATCTGAATGATGCAGCGGAGGGATACTCTTCATTCTATAAGATGGCAACATTTCATGCATGCATTCTCATGTATATAGCTAGTGTGTTGTCGGACATTGTCACTCACTTGAAGGCAGAGTTCACTGGGACAGAACAACCAGGCTATGAGTTCACTGCTACTTGCCCTCGTGACTACACGTAATCAAGATCCAGCACTCTTAATTTCGAAGTTGAAGAACACTGTCCTTTTTGGGGTCTAATTCAATGTTTTGGAAAATTTGATGCTGATGTGTTACAACTTTTGAAGCAACACATCCACATCCCATAGATGCATCCACACAGATACCCAATTCATTTGATCAATTTTGAGTCTCCTTGATGATTTGTAGGTTCTTTAAGTCATTGATCACCTATGTTTGTAGGTTTTTGCTGTCAAGAGTGTTCTTTAGAGGGCCATTAGTTTGATTCAAGGACCACCTGGAACTGTTAAGACTAACTTCTACAGCACATGTATATCATATGGCCAAACAAGGTCAGTGACAGGTATCTTGAATGATTTCTAGATATCATTTGTTTCTCTTGTGCTTCTGTTTATTCACTCCTCCCCCACCCCCCCCCCCCCCCCCCCTCTCAAAAAAAAAAAATCCCTGGCAACTTATTTTTCAGGTTTTGGTTTCTGCACTCGGTAATGTAGCTGTGGACCAACTGGCTCAAAAGATAATAAGTGCTACTGGATTAAAGGAATAGTTGTTTGTTATTCTGTTCTTGATGCATGTGCAGCACCAGGAAACAAAGCTGTTCACCTTGCAGCCCTTATGAAGAGAAAGGGTAAGTCTATAGCATGTGAGCTTCAAAAGGAAGGGGCTAAGCGTTTGAAAGACACTATATAGCTATCTGGTGCTTCTAGTGTCCTTTATTATATTTGTAAAATCTAGATGCTTACTGATAGCTTTTTCAATGTCACAATAATCAGTGACTTGAATTTAGTTAAAATCACAGACTTAGTTTGTTAATATGCCTTTAGAAGGTATGTCTCTTGGCAAACATGTTTTTATCTTCTCCTTTGCAAATTATTAATGTGCCTCTGTTAGAAACTGGATCAGATTTATGAAGAAAATGGGAAAATTCCCTTGATTACAGTATTATTGCAGAACTTCGAGGGTCTACACCTCCCAATGCCCAAAGGCCCTAACTATTCTCAATTCACCTGATACCCCCCTCTATCAATCCTTCCTCCTATTTATAGGCAATATGCCTTATTTCTTATTATCTAGTCCCCTAATTACAACAAACTAACTGAATCTAACAATTAACTAATTAAGGCCCTCAACTAACATATACCTATCAGCCTCACAGACAACTAATGTCTGTCTTGGTTTCCTAAAACTGATATCTATCTACCTAAATTTGCTTGTTAGCGAGAAGCTGTTCTAAATATATTAAAATATAAGAGTGGTGCGTTTTTATTTGCTCATTCTAAAGCTGAACTACATAGCAAATTAAGACTAAAACTCAGCAGAGAGGAAAAGTTGGAGTTGACAAGGATTGTAATGTAGTTTCTGTCTTCTTGTTTGCCTGTATTTATGTGTGAGTGATTCTGAATTTTTCTTACTTGCTTCTATGCTATTTGATTAAATGAACTGCTGCACCTGCATCTAGCTTGGGAGCTGTGGTTCCAGTGCCTCCAATTCATAAATGAAAACCCGCTGATTCAAAATATAGATTTTCATGTCAGATATTTAATCTCCTTTGTCACTGTTGACTGAAAGATAGGGTTCTTGTTGGAAGATGCAGGTTAGACACACACGGTTGGTACTAGCAGTGGCTAATTGGCTATTGTGCTAGCAGTGGCAACTGGAGTTCACGGTACAGATGGAATATCGATGGGCAGAGCTACACTGGTGTTGGTGCTAATGTGTTTCTATTCTACAGGTTTTGGTTGGTCATGGGGCCCTCTCCTGCTCCAAGTGAAATTTCCCCTTAAAAATCAGAACCACCAGATAAAAATGATATACACGTTGATCTTATCCCAATCATTCTTGACAATGCTATGCCACTTTGATCAACCAGAACTCCCGAAAGGTATAATCCTTCTTGTACATATGTAGGTGCTATTATTTTTTATGCAACTGACCTAAAAAATCTATTGATTGTTGGTGTTGCCTATTAATTGTGGTTGGTTTACAGGCACCAAGTGCTTTGCGTCAGGAAAGCCTGCAACGAAGTGGACATACTGGGGTAGAAGTTAATAGACTACTGGCTGTTGATTGTGTATTTTTTGGAGCTAGTTTGTATTTAATGGTGCTAGCAAATCAACGTGTATATCATTTTCATGTTTTATATATATTCTGCAACCGCGTTTTTTATAATGAAATTTTTTTTGCGGAATTTTCTGCCTATTTTTTTGCAGGAAACTTTCTTGCAGATTTTTCGCAGGAAAGTTTCTTGTGAAAAAAATCAGCAAGAAATTGTTATCCACAAAGGAATTACCTGCAGATCAAAATCTGCAAGAAAATCCGTAGGAAATGTGTTTCATGTAGATTTTTCATAAGAATTTGCAACAAAATCCTCACGTAAGAGCTGAAATTCAAGTAGTGAAAATTACTTATTTTGCCCACGTCACTTAATGAGAAAAAAAAAATCTTAAGAAGTAAATAAATAATTATAAAAAATATAAAATATAAAAAATCAATATCTTAGAATGACAAAAAAATCCTTTTTTCTTCATCTTCTTAAGATTATTCCTTAGTTTTCGTAATTTCTATAATTTTCCTAATTTACTTAGGATTATTTTGTAACATGTTTTCTTATTTAATTTTAATACCGTTTCTTAGTTTCTGAATTTTGTAATTTCTTTCCTTATTTAGTTAAGACTATTGGTATAATAAGGGCAAGAGTTTTAGTAGGTGAAGAGGGAGAAAGGAGAAGAAAATGCTTGAGTGACTATAAAAAGAGGAGATTATAACAAAGAGCGCGATTTTTTAAGCTTTAATTTTAATTTTTTGGTGTGCCACTCACGTCACAAGGTGGTTGCAACAGAAATATATTATTACTTCTTACCTAATCCCATTAAAATTAATATTAACCAAAAATGATGCACTAAACCAAAAGATCTAATAGAAATAAACATATATGATTTGATTTGGGTGATCATTGTACGATGTTATCGAGGTTAGGGCAAGGATTGTGGCGAGTGACTCGAAAACGGAGTGTGTTGCTTTAATATATAGGGTATTGGGATAAGATTAGAGTTGTGGTGGGTGTCTCATGACAGGGAGTGTGTTGGTATTGGGGTTAGTGTTAAGGCTTGTGGTGGATGACTCACAATAAGAAATGTGATGATTTTAGGGTTTGGATTAGGGTTAGTGTCTTGTGACAATAAGGGTATCGGTATTAGGGGTTAGTGTTATGGTTGTGGTGGGTGACTCACAAAAGGGAGTATGTTGATTTATGGGTTATGGAATCGGGTTAGGATAGCAGTGGGCGACTCACAAAAAAAAGTGTTGATTTAGGTTTGGGTTAAGGTGAGTGTCTCGTGTCAAAGAGTATATTGGTGTTAGAGTTGGTGTTAAGGTTATGGCAAGTGACTCACAAAAAGGAGTGTGTTGGTTTTGGGAATCTACGCTATGTTTCACTCTTGAATTAATTAATTTGTAATTTATTTGATTAATTTATATGTTTATTTAATAAAAATAAAAAGGGTAAAATTGTTAAGGACATTGGATGAGGATGTTGTTCGAAGCGGATTTATAAAGCAAAAACAACGCCATTAATCGAGACCTAAACCAAGTTGGGAAGTTCTTTCTACAACCACCAAGCCAACAATCCAACAACCACCATCATCATCCTTACCACTGCCCCTTCATACCATGCAGAAAACCAGCCAAAAAAATCAAAAGAAAAAAATGAAGCAAAAAATAAAGTCACAAAAAGAAGAAAAGAACAAAACCCTAACCCCTAGTTGTGAAAACCCTAAACCCCCTATCCAAAAACTAAAACAAAAAAAATGAAGCAAAATACACAATCACAAGCCAAACAAACATCGAAATCCCCAATTGCAAAAACCCTAACCCCTAATGTAAAAACCAAAACATAAAATACTACCAAAAATGTAATTGATTTCGATTATTTCGATCACCAACAACACAAATCATGTTCAACAACCACATTAATTACGCTTACAATCACCTCATTCACAATATCTTGATAATGTTAGTCTCCTAAATTTTGACAAATATATGCTTTTGTGTATAATTTACAAACATATAATTTGTATAATTAATATAATTTTGACAGATATATATTAATTTTTTCACCTAAAATTTAAATTAAACAAATAATCTAGAATTATTTATTTTTTATAATTTAATATAATATTTCCTTCTTAAATATTTCTAATTTCTAATATCTTCAAAGTATATCATGTCCAAAAATTAATTTACAAATAATTTGTATAATAATATAATTTTGACAAAATATAAGTTTATGTGTAATTTCAACAAATATTATACAATTATTTATTTTTATAATTTAATATTTTTTAAAATATTTCCCATATCTCCAAGTTTTACCATATACGATTATTTATAAACTCGCACAATGCGCAAACTAATATTTAGTCTTTATTTATTCCACACCAATAACATAGGAAAATAGCGTAATATTTTGTAAGCATAAATAACATTCCCCATGAAACCAACCATTCGGCAATCACCTACATGAAATTTTAAAAACTTAAGATCATTATTATAATTTTGATCACAACAACAATTGTAAGATTGATGTAGAAAGAACTGAGTCATGCAATCACCTAAACCAAATTCCACCTTTTTTACCCGGGCTCTACTTCCCGCGCCCTTTTGACTATTGTAGTATTGTTTACCCAAGTTCTGAAAATGAGATTTCACTATTGTAGTCGGTTGCTTTTCCATTAGAATGTTGACAAGAAATTTCCCTTTAGCTACACTGGCACCTTTGGGCAGAGCTAAACCCACCAGAGTTGGGGTGTTTCCATGCGTTGAGCAAATATGTGCACTTGAATCTTTCGTATTCGATCCACAAGGTTCTACTGCCAGGACTAATGAAAACTGCCAACATTTGCTCACCTTGGCCTGAATAAATAAACAAATATTTCTGAGTATGAGAAAGAGAGCAGAAAATTTTTAGATCCAGAATAAGCCAAACAATGCCATAAGACCATAATGCAAACGATTAACGCAAGGAAAAATATGATGAAGGATAAATCTTATAAACAACTTAGTAGCATGAAGTGTAAATGACTAAATACTATCACGGTAACATACTTTAAGATAAATACACTTTTCACCTGAACTATAGGCTTATATGGTAAAATACAATTTGCCCCTATATTGTGGGCTTATATCAGCATTTTTCTTTTTTCTTTTTTGGAGGGTATCACTATAACCCGTGTAGTATGGTCGACGTTGAAAACATTATTTATCTGTTAAAAAAAAAAGCGTTTCAAAAATGATAAAAAAGAAATTCACCCAAAAAGGAATATAAATTAAAAAGGAAAAAGCCCTGGATAAAAAATAGAAGTTGGTTTAAATTTTTCAAAGGTGTGTTGAAATTGAAACAGAGAACAGGTTCACGTGTTCCTTTCGTTCTTTGCCCCTAGTTCATGGTTCAGACTTCAGAGCACACGTTCATGGATTTCTTATGTTTTCTTCGTTATCACAAAATGCCAACTGAAAAGTAAACTCCTGTCTTTTTTCTTTTTTTTCTAAGAGCATTCCCGCTGTATGTTGTGCTTGACCTGGGTATTCCTCCCATTAAAATGCTTGAGGGTGTCTGCTACAAAGATAAGGTACTGCAAATGAAGGTATGTGTTGAGAAGTTTCACTTCTGCTGCCATGCTGTGTTGTACAAATTAGGACTTTCTGAAAGACAAATGCTACCACCTACATGGGCAATACTCAAGAGCCAACTCTTTCAACATGGGAAGAAAGAAGCTACAGTTGTTGCAAACTTAGAGGTTGCCTGCGTCTGTTTTTCAGATTCACGATCTCAACTTTTCTGAAAGCGAGAGAGGAAAAATGAAGGGGGTTGAACGGACCATAAATGAGACATCAAATGCAAAAGCTATATGGAGGAAAAGGAATCACAACTTTGGAGCTAAGGAATTCTGTCACATTTTTTATGTGTCTGTTTTAGGTGGCATAGTAGTCTTATTCCTCAGCAAAACTTGCAAAATGATCAAGTATTGAGTTTCACTGTCAGTTATACTGAAAATTTTGAAGCTCACTATCTTGCAACTATGTTTGTATGGAATAAATTGGTATTTGTGTTTCTTTGCATGAAGTTTTGGATATGATGCATGATGAGGGTAAGGAGAAAACAATGGAACAAAGGGACTACTCACTGTGAAGTGCTAGTGATTTTGGTGTCTAAGGCATCTTATTTGAGTGAAGTGCGTGCAAGTGTGAAATATAGCTAGCAGCGTTATAGCAGAGGGATTTTAGACCATGACGATTATGGATTAAATCCAGCAGTACTCCTCGCTGTAGGATAGCAATATATTCATTTGTAGATGTATTTTCAGACTTACTTAAAGAACTAGAATCCACAAACGGGGCGCTTAGAATTTACATAAATACAAAATATATAAGTAGGGACTGTTATTTATTGGTTCGGCTGTTTACTGGAAGAGACCAATATTCGTTTAAAAAGAAAAAAAAAACATGCTCACCAATGTTTGGTTGGGTATATAGCATGGGATTGTTGAAATGCATGGTGATGAAAGCCCAGCAACAGACACGAGTTCTGCCCACCTCGACATGACTCACCGTGTGTTTGGAAACTCATGACAAACGTGAAAAACCACATCTACTAGAAGCAACTTGGAGTAGCTTCCCCGTTTTTTGGTCTTTGGACGTAGAGAGAGAGTGTGAATGTGCGTTTTAAACTTGGTTTCAAACATGCATTCACTCATCAACCATTCGGTCAAATAAATATTCCGAACCCAGATGTTCAGTATGTTGCAATTTGAAGAAGCGCCGTATATAAATCTTGGAGTCCACCCAAGCCGATCGGATACTCTCTGCACGCAATTTCAAACATCATCATTTACACTCTGCAAAAGGCTGGACACAATTTTTCATAAACAGTTTGACACATAAAGGAGAAGACAAAACACTCATTAATTTACCACGAAAAGTCTTTTTCTTTGGGGAGAAGGAGACCACTTCTACTTGGGGAATGTGAGCTATGTATTGCCAATCTTCCCCTGTTTCCCTCTTGCACCGCTTCTCCAGCTCAGGGCAATTGTGAATAATTAATTTACTCAAGTTGGTGAGGCGTTGAAAGCTACTTGGTAGTGACCTCAACTCCCTGCAAAAGCTGATACTTAATTCCCGAAGAGAAGACATGTCTCCCAGCCAATCTGGCAACGAAGCACAGCAGTCTATATCCAAACTTTGTAGGGAGGGGATACGTTGCAAGCCTTCTGGTAACATGTTGCAGTAAATTGACACCTTCCGAAGGGCAGTTAGTTGGTTCATATTGCTTGGTAGTGACCTCAAATCGATGCATCCAATGAAAACTAATTCCCGCAGAGAAGTCATGTCTCCCAGCCAGTCTGGCAATGAAGTACATTTACAACCGTCTATAGTCAAACTTTGTAGGGAGGGGATATGTTGTAAGCCATCTGGTATTGTGGACTCATTGATTCTCACCTTCCGAAGGGCTGTTAGTTGGTTCATATTTTCTGGTAGACCCACCAGCTCTGGACAGCAGCTGATACTAAAACGCTCAAGACTAGCCAAATGTCCCACACCTTTAGATAAGGATTTTAATTTCCTACAGTGGGAAATTTTCAAAGTTCGAAGAGAAGTTAGACCTTGCAACACATGTTCTGGAAAAGACTCCAGTTCATTCCAAAATCCAATGTCTAGTTCCTGCAGTGCACCCAGCCTGCTGAGTTGGTCGGGTAATTCCTTGAGTTTGTCAAAGCCTGCAATCTTCAGGGTCTTTAGAGAAGGCATTTTCCCCACGACTCCTTCCATGAAGGAAGCCCCGTCCTCAATGTTGCCAGCTTCAAGGTGCTCAACAGACTGAAGGCATGGGAATTTAAGGTTGCCAACGACACCAATGCTAAATTGGGAAAGACGAGGGAGCATTTCTACTCCTTCATCTCTAACCATACTCTCCAGATTTGGTAAGTCACATACAGTGAACTTCTCCAACGATGGAAATGCCTTCTCCTCCACGCCATCATATGATTCACTATCTATGTGCTTCACATCTTTCATTCCACATACAAATAGGCTTTTTAAATGTGGTAGTTTACCAAGTGGAGGAAGCTGCTCACAGTTCTCGCAGTTGGAGAGTATAATGTCCACCAAGTATTTGACAAGTGAAGGATTTCTCATCCAACTGGGTAACTGCAATCCCTGGTATCCCTTCATCCCAAAACCCTTCAGAGTTGAGGGAGGTTTAAGGGCTTCCAGTACTTGCTCAGCATTAACATTAGTACCTTCTGAATTAGCACAACGACCCCATGACAAATATAAGCGATTCAGCTCCTTCTTACTTATCAAATTTGCTTGTTTAGCATCCCATTCACTGGGGACATTCTCAAGGCCTCTGATATGCAGCTTGCCTCCCAGCTTTAAGCCATGCAACTCTGCCAACCCGTAGCCTGGCTTTGAACCCACAATGAAAGTTCTCAGTGTTCTTAGTTGGCTTAACTTGCCAATATTGGGAGGCATCTCTGCTATTGAAGGACATTCATCAATCACAAGATGTCTTAGATCCTGTAATCGTGTCAAGTCTTTAGGCAACAAATTAAGCAAACGACAATGTACCAGTTTCAATGTTTGCAATTTCTGCAACCCACAAATAGAGTTAGGCAGGCTAGTGACCGAACTCCAATGCAGATTCAAATACCTCAAATGTGTTAAATCCATTAGTGGCGACAATTGAGAAGAGCTTGTCACTAATGCTCGTAGACAACTGTTTGAGGGCAACGGACTAACATTTACACTGTCTAGAAGAGTCCGCAAGGATTCAACTTTCTTGTAGGCAGCCATATTGACAGACTCATTAGATGCTAACAAGTGTAAATGGTGAGTTCTACTTGACAAATCAAGCAACCTTCCTTGCTCATAAACCACACACTCTTCACCCATAATAAACTTCGCAAGATCATGAAATAGATCATGCATCTTGAAACTTGTAATGATACCAAACTTATCGGCCTTTGCTTCTTGAAAAAATGATCTTTGGTACAATTTTTCCGACACCTTATTACCAATCTCCTCCACTTCAAAATTTCCGTCAGATTTAATAAACCCATTAGCCATCCAAAGGTGAATTAGCTCTTCCTTAACAATTTCAGAACCTTTAGGAAATATTGCACAAAAAGAAAAGCATCTCCTTAATGACAACTCTAAATTAATATAGCTCAGTTTCAAAACACGCATGATAGTGTTTTCCTCTCTTGTGTGAGAACCTTCCTCCTGTATACTCCAAATCTCACTTTCCTTTACATTCTGCCATTGTCGTACATCACTTTTTTCACGCAGAAGGCTTCCCAGTGTTTTGATTGCAAGTGGCAAACGACTGCATTTCCTCACTATCTCTTCGCCAATTGCTACAAGCTCTTCACTCCCTTCTCTGTGAGGTCCAAATGCATGATATTTGAACAATGACCAACTGTCAGCTTCAGATAATTCTCCCAAATGACAAGCAGGGCGGGGTTCCGTCCTGGACGCAATTTGCTGAAGCATGATGTTCGCAACTTCCTGAAGTCGAGTAGTGACCAAGATGGCAGCACCTTTTGTTGCACTTGCACCCTGCAGCACCCCCATCAACGTCGTCCATTTCTCTTGGTCTTCATTCCACACATCATCAAGAACAAGTAAATACCTCTTGCTCTGCAACACTTCTCGAACATCTTTTTGCATTGCCTCTAAGCTATCGCCTTTGCTATTTTTTTGTCCAGGGCTACATTCTATGATGGATTGCAGTATTCTCTTCGTATTGAAATTCTGAGAAACGCAAACCCAAATTTTCAAGCGAAAATGTTCGCTTACCCTGTCATCATTGAAGACCTGTTTGGCAAGTGTTGTTTTCCCAAGTCCACCTATACCAACTATGGGATAGATGGTGAGGTCTTCACTGTTACGAGCATGTTCCCGAAGAAACTCCACAATTTGCTCCTTATCTTGGTCTCTACCGTATACTATCTGTTCAGTATTGGCAGAGCTTGTTTCGAGCCATTTATCATCATCCTCTCCTTGCTCCTCTGTGACACCACCAGGTAATTCAAACTTGCGCCTTTCTTCATGAATGACACCAAATCTTTGGGCGATGTCTTTCATCCTCTTGCCAATATGACAACGAAAGAGAATGTCCTTGGGATGGAAACGGGCTAAGCATGGATTTCGTCCTTCACACTGCATCTTTTGGTAGTGTATTAAACATTCATCCAAGATATCCTCCAGCACATATGCTGCATCTGTGAGTTTCTGCAGCCAACCCTTCACCGCTTCGCTCGTTATTTGCTTTCTCTCAGCATCTTTGAGGACAGCACGGATTGCAGTGAGATTGCTGGAAAGCTTCTGAGACTGTTGGTCGACGCCCCAAAATGTTGCAAGTTCCTTTTGGACAAAAGATCCCAAGTTTTCAATCACAATTCCTAGTAAAGCGTCAGCCATTTGGAGATGATTCTTGTTTCTGGGCAAGGAAGTATGGAAAAGAGAGCTAAAACTCGGGGAATAAGAATTTCATTGGAAAAGATTTTTTGTAGAGATTTAAAACTTTATTGACTTTTTTGGTATAGAAAACTTTATTAATTTGCTTTGCCTAACTAGTGCAGGGTGGTTGGAAAATAATTCATGTCATTGATATGATTTGACAGTTGGTAAATTTCGAGTCATGGTATGAAACATAAGCAACGTACATTTTATTTATTTTCTTTTTACAATGACAGCAACGTACATTTTAGGATTAATTATTTTTTCCCCTCTTTTTTTTTTCGATTTCTATTTTTAGTCTCTTAAAAATATTTTTTGACTGGTTATAGTCTTTTATAAATTTTTATCCATATTTTTGATTCCTATCGTTAAGTTGAATTGTTAAGTGATGACGTGACATCTATATTGACAACCACGCACTAGTCTGAGATGGCAGTCACATGTCGAGAAATTATTTTTTAAAAATTAATTTAATTTTTCTAGGGGTTTTACAACCACTAGAAATATAAATTATAAAAATAGTCTCTTATTTTATCACAATTTTCATTTTTAGTCCCTCAAAAAAAAGTTTGACTAGTTTTAATCTTTCGAATTTTTTTCCTTTGTGTTTTTAGTCCTCCTGTTCACTTAGACCGTTAAACTTTAATAATTAATTAATTACTATTTTCACATAATTTATATTATTATTTTACACTCATACAAGTTTTTTTTCAACATTTATTTTAACTAATAATTTATTAATTAATGATAACTCAAAAGCTTATCATTGTATTTCTCTTACCTCTTCATCATTATACTTCAATAATTCAAGGTATTCATAATCTTTTATTAAATCTAACCTCTTTGATTATCTTTTGCATGTAATTTTTTTTTTTTGTATTTTTGTTGTGAAATAATGTGTAAAAAAACATAAATTATGTAAAAAAAATAAGTAATTAATTATTAAAGTTTAATGATTTAAGTTAACAAGAAGGACTAAAAACAAGAATGAAAAAATTGAGGGACCAAAACCGGTTAAACTTTTTTGAGGGACTAAAAATGGAAATTGTGATAAAATGAGGGACTATTTTCATAATTTATATTTTCTAGCTGTTTCACAACCGCCAGAAAAATTAAATCAATTTTTCAAAAATAGTTTTTTGCCACATGGTTGCTAATGTGAATGTCACGTCATCACTTAGCAGTTTAACTTAATGGTAAGGACGAAAAATTTATAAGAAACTATGATCAATCAAAATGTTTTTGAGGGACTAAAAATGAAAATTGACAAAAAATGAGAGACCAAAAATATAACTAACCCTATATTTTATTTTAAGTGTACAGCAGTTGAATGAAAAAATAATAATAAATGTCATAAATAATGTAATAAAATATAGACTACAAATACATGAAAAAATAAATAATTAGAAAAAATTAAAATGATAAATAATAAATAATGTGATAAAAATAAAATAGAAAAAGATATGAAAAAAATAAACTAGCTTAATAATAGTTCAAAATATAGTGTGTATTTAGGTAAACCTTTTTAATAATAATAAATTTTGAAGTGATATCATTTAAAGATTTGTATCCTAAAAATAATTTAATAACAAACTTTAATATGACATAGTTTATTAACACAATTTTTTTTTTGAAAGACACCAAAAAGTTATTAAAAATTGTTCTAACTTAAAATACGTGTTTGATTTCGCGTTACCTACATCATACGTGTGTCAAGTCTGAAGTTAGAAAGACAATAATAATATGAGTAAATAGTTGCATAATCTTATATCATAATTTAAATAATTTATTATAAATATAAATTTATAATATAATTTATATGTTAACAATTATTTATTTATTAATATTTTTAATTATAATATAATTTATGTATTTAAAAGTATTTATTTTTTAAAATTATGGTTATATAAAAATAAATATTTATCTTACACAATATACATGTTAAAAAGAAATACAAGTATATATATTTATTTTCTTTTTCATCTTTTTTAATATATCATTTATTTATCTGTCATTTATTATATTTATTATTTTCTTTTTTCTCTTTATTATATACCCTAAAATGGAGTGTAACTTTATTGCTAATCAAACTGACCAGACAACCTAGCCACGAGATGGAGACCTGGACAAATATCCCAAAAGAAGCATTCGTTACGGACGATATTTAAAACTTTATTAATTCACTTTGATTAACTAGAGTTGGGTTGTTGAAAAATAATTACCGTTCCGTTTGGTAGCGCAGAAATATCAACAAAGAGAAGAGAAGTATGATGATTTGAAGAAAAAAGGAGAATTTCTTTGCGTTTGATTGGAGAGAAGTAGCTCACGAATTTTAAATTTTATGTGAGCTCCACATTGAATTTAGTCTCCCCAAATTTGCAAAAAAATGTGAAGAAGCTCTCTTTTTTGTTAAATGCCCCTGCGAGAAATCATAATTTTGTGGGACGAAAAGAACAAATATGTAAAACACATATTAGTAATTATTTATATATTTATTTAATTTTAAAAATTGTAATTCGGGTTTTAAAACTAATATTTGAATATACAAAACACATATTCGAATATGTAATAATATATATGTGTGAAAAGTTTTATACATTTTGGTAATATGACTTTATATATATTCGAATATGGAAGTCACATAATCAATATTCAAATATATGACACTGTTATGACCATATATTTGATTATGTGAGTAACATAATCGAATACATGTTTTTTCAACAAATAACGCAGTCAACTAAACAAAAATATAAGTATAATTTTATTTTTTATTCAAAATACTTAAAAGTCAATATATATATATATATATATATATATATATATATATATATATATTATTTTATTTTTCTCAAACCAAATAATTTCTATTTTTTTCTTATTTCTTACACACTTTCTTCTTTTTTTTCCTACTTACATCCTCTCTCTTTCTCTTTTTTTCTTCCTTAGGGTACAAGTCATTTATTTGAGTTGAGGAAAGGTGGATGAAGATGAAGCAAACTATTGGAAGCACGTCACATTCACTGCCACCACAAGAAGCATTCGTTACGGACGATATTTAAAACTATATTAATTTGCTTTTTTTTTTTCGATAACATTATTAATTTGCTTTGATTAACTAGAGTTGGGTAGTTGAAAAATAACCACAGGTCATTTATTTGAATTAAGAAAAAGTGGATGTAGTTGAAACATAACTACAGGTCATTTATTTGAATTGAGAAAAAGTGGGCGAAGATGAAGCACACTGTTGGAAGCACGTCACATTTACTGACCACACCAATTTTTTTAAAACATTGAATTGATTAAGATACTGGACTTAGTTGTGGTCGAATTGATATGAATAAAGGAGCAGGTTAGGATGAGAAACCTTCTCATATCTCCTACTGTGGAAAAGAGTTTTTAGACCATTAGATCTTTTCTATTTTGAATTGATGGCTCATATTTTTTCTCTATTTTCTTCCCCCCCTTTTTCCCTTTCTATCCCAAGTTACACTCCTTTTTTTCTTTTCTCTTCTCTCTCGTCTTCTTTCCTCGTAGCTACTCCAAATCAAGCAAAACGCGTCAACAGTGGAAATAAAGTTGGTATATCGAAACTTTGCAATCTCGTCTCCTTCGCTTTCACTGCATCCAAACAACAGTGTAACTACTCATTTGATCTTAGATAACTCGATGCTAAAAAAATAGAAATAAACTAAACAAATCGGTTTCTCTATAATTCATAACTAATGGATCTGATGCCATAATCACCACCAAAGTTGTGAAATGACAATGCACAACAACAGGACCTACATCAGTTTTTGTTCTTCATTGGAACTTTAGGTCTCTCTGATTTTTGTTGCTAGATGTAGATGTGTAGCTTTTTTGTGTATAATCCCTGTTTTTGTGTTGTGGATTTTGATTGGTTTCATGGGTTTGGTTGTGTAAGTGAGGATTCAACTTGGACAAGCTTAGTGTTCCAGATCGATTCATGGTTTTGTTCCAGAAGTCGTGCTCCTGACAGCGGTGGGAGAGTGAAGATGTGCAGCGAAGAATAAGTGGAATGCTACTCGAATGAGGGGGAACACCACTGTAGGTGGTGGAGTGCTGCTATAGGTTGCAGTAACATCGAAGAAGAAGGGGAAAAAAGGAGGGGTAGGGGTAAATGGAGAAAGAGAAAAAAAAAAAAAAGAAATAATCTCAGCCATCTAATTTAAAACTAATATATCTAAGAGCATCTCCAACGGGGGAGCTTAACTCCTGTTCTTAGGTTTAAGATGCGTTGCTTATCAAATATCACTGTTGGAGCAAATTACATGGCAGTGCTTACAAAAAGTGAGTTGCTTATTTAAGCAACGTTGCTTAACTACGTTTGGAGAATAAAAAATAATTTTTAGGCACATACTCGGCGAAATCAACAGAAAAATGAGGGAAAGAAATGGCAACCAAAGCATTGCACTCATGGAAAAGTAAACTCCAGAAACAAAAATTAAAAATTAAAAAAATACGTTAAAACCCATCTTCACAATTAGATTGATACTCCCCCACCAGCATCAACAACAATAAAATTTGGAAAAAATAATAATAAATACACAGAGAGCACCGCGAAGGTTCACCAAAGGGGGAGCGTCGATCCGCGGAAAGGGAGTGCCGAGGAGAGTGGGTCTGCTTCGAGGAGAGTGGATCTACTCTGAGGAGGGTCGATCTGCGAATGGTGCTGTCGGAGCGCGAGGTCGCCGTTGGAGTGCGGGGTCGTCGTCGAAGCGTGGGCTCCTTGTCCGAGCGTCGGCTCACCGTCGGTTCCAAGCTTAGCAGAAGGTGCTGGGTTTGCGAGATGGGGTTGGGTTCTAACCAAAGAAGGGGCTAGGTTTGGGAAAAAGTGAGGCAGATGGGGCGTGGTGGGCCGCGCGATGATGCAGAGGGGCCGCGATGACGCAGATGGGGAGCGGTGAGGGTCCAGGCTTGGTAGAAAATAAGAAGGTGTGGGGTTTAGGAATAAAAGTGGAGAAGGAGTGAATGGAGGCCAGCGGAAATAAACTGAAAGGGGGGATGAGAATAAATGTGAATGCTGGATGGTTCTAGATGAGTTTTACAAATAAAAATAATTTGTACAAATTTAACATATATGGTGGCAAATCTATCTGTTGAAAGACTCTAATGTTAAAAAAACGATAACTTTGTTACCGTTGAGTTAAAATTGTGAGTTATTTTGAATGTAAAAATTTTCTATAAATAGTGAAACAAATGTGTTTCAACTCACAATTGATCTCAAGCCAAATTATCTACTATTGTTACTTCTCTCAGTTAATTTTACTCATTGTTATTTTCTGCAAATCTTTATTTTTTTTTTCTTTTTTTTTGTTCTCAAATGGATAACAATCAATTTAATTTTTCTTTACGGAATTTTATGCAAAATCACCAACCTTCTATACGTGAAAATTCTCAAAATCTTCAATCTTTTTCTATGTTTCCAACTAGTCATTTATGTGTTTTTTATCTTATTGTCATAAATAAAATAAATTAGTATTATTCTATTTTTCTTTAATCTTTTACATATTTATTATTTTAAAATTATAATACAAATAATATTTTAATCTAAAATAAAAATATATAAATATAAATATTTATATGTGAGGTTAATTGTAGGACCCACTTAAATAAGTTAAGAATCCACTTTAAGTAACTTTAGCATTGGAGCAAATTTTTAGGTAGAATTCTTAGGCTTAGATGGCACTATAGGGCTCACAAATTTGATATAAGCAACTTTATATAAGCAACCATGGTTAAAGATGTTCTAAAAGATCATAATACTTTTCCACGGTGGGAGACACGAGAAGGTCGCCTATCCTAGCCTGTGCCATGAATAAAATGATAATAATAATAACAATAATAATTAAATAATATATAAAATAATATCAAGTAAATATAATATTATAATTTTATAATATTAAAAATTAAAATAAATATTATTTTGTTTCTATTTATAGTTTTTCTTAAATGTATTTTATTTATTTTAAAATATTTTAAATTAAATTTAAAAAACTTAAAAGACAAAAAAAATTGAAAATTATCCGTTCAAACTAGTTTTTTGTACTAGTTCCTGACCCGTTTTTTTTCCCAATTTTAGACTGATTCCACTGATTTTTGATTGATTCTTACCGATTTCTAAAATGATCTGATTTTTTTGAATTAACAAACTGACTGCTTCCAATCAGTTGGGTTGAACCAGTCAGTGGAGTCTGAATTTCAAAACTGTGGTCCACGCTCACCTCATGTCACTGTCCAAAGCTGCTTTCTGCAATTCCTCTATTAGCCATCACCGTCCAGTGCTCAAAGCACACCGACTCATATTGCAAGCCAGGGAGAAATTCAATTGGCCAACACTCAGGTATTGCCCAAATCAAAATTACTCTCGCACTCAGAGTATCTCCAACCCAGCACCTCTTTTTTTACTCTTTACACATCTTAAAATAGTCCCATCATTACACATCATTTATTTTATCTTTTATAATTTAAGCAACTCTTCTTTTCAACTCAGTATTTTTACAAATTTTACTAAATGGGTTCTACAAATAGTCCAAAATCTTTATATTTTATCACATCAATTCTTATTAGTCACTTTTTTTAATATTATTGAAAATAAAAATATATAAGAATTGGTGCCTATTGAAGCACCTCGTACTTAAACAGTATTAAATAAGCACAAGCTCTAATGAGAATGTCTTATTAAGTACCGGTGCTTGATAAGAAAAAAGTGATAAGTACCGCCGTTGCAGATACTCTCACGTTGCAGGCTAGCAGAAATTCAATTACCAAACAGTCAATTATCCACAAATCAAATTTTCATATTTTTTTTTGTTGAAGTTAGAATTGGCTAGTTGGGTATTCAACCCAAGACATCAAAGAAATTAAAAATTTATACTGTGTATAATAGAGAGGAAGGGAATAAAGTAACAAGAAGTAAGTAAGAAAAAATTAGAGAGAAAAATAGATGAAAAATAACATAACAATAAAGATTGTTTGGTTAAAATAAAAAAATTAAATTGTACATTTGATTCCCTATAGTTCTCAATTTGGATTTTAGTCCTCTTATTTTAATTTCTGCAGTTTTAGTCATTCAATTTTAAAAATTTGTGATTTTGATTTTTCTATTTTTAATTTCACAATTTTAGTTCTCTAATTTTTAAAAATTCGTAATTTTGGTATTCTTATTCTTAATTTCACAATTTTAGTTCCTTAATTTTTTAAAAACTATAACTTTGGTCTAACCATTAAATTTTCATTTGTTGACTGCTAAAGCCTCAACATTAACAATGATATGACATTAGACTGAATACGTGGAAGATAATATTTGATAGACTAATGTCACATCATAGTTAACATTGAGACATTAACATTCAACAAATGGACATTTAATAGTTAGATTAAAATTGCGAATTTTTAAAATTTGAAGATTAAAATCACAATTAAAAATAAGAAAACCAAAATTGTGAATTTTTAAAAATTGAAAGACTAAAATTGCAAAATTAGAAATAGGGAACTAAAATTACAAATTTTTAAAAATTAGAGGACTAAAATTGCAAAATTAAAAATAGGGAGATCAAAATCACGGATTAAGAATTGTAATGAGACCAAAAGTACAATTTAGTCAAAAAAAAAAAAACAGAGTGAAAGCTAACTTTTTGAAATTATTTAGTGTAAAAAAAAAAGAAAAAAGAAATAAAAATTATTATGAAAATACTTTTTAACCTTTAGTAAGTATTTTTTTTTTTCATTTTTTACCGTAACCCCATGTCTATTTTTGTAGATAATGATAATATTATCATCATTACAATATTACTTTTACTTTTTACCATTTTAAATTTACCGAGCTTTTTTTTTTTTAAGGGAGGAGTTGAAATTTATTGAGTTTTATGGTGTTAAACAAATTTCGTGATTATTTAACGTGATGATCCAAGAGGTTACACAACAAAAGCTTGAATAATTGTGCATATGGATATACCGAACTATTGATATGAAAAATAAAAGATTATGAAAAAAGGAATACGCTTGTTGACACACTTTTGAATTGTATAAAATTCCTGACACATAATCGATTTTCCTCACATATAATACTGAGCTATCTATCACAGATCGGTTTTAGCGTCACACATAAAATTCACCCTCATTTTTGGGTGCCATAATCTATTAGGGGTGGCATAATTGATTTTCATTTTGCTATACAAAAGACAAAAATTGATTATGTGAGACACAATAATCGATTATGTTATAAATGATAATTAATTATGTGAGGTGCAATTACATATTTTTGTATACACTATACTGTTTTTATGAAAAGCATGAGGTTACTTTTGTAAAATGTTTAAAAGGTAAATAATCAGGCTAATATTAAACATATAACTTTAATACATTATTAAATTTAATATGTCTTTAAGTATATGACTTAATACATTATAAAAATTTAATATGGCTTAGTGTATTTACCTTTTTTTAATATTAAGTATTTTACCTTAGATACAGTGTATTTACCTTACACCTATCGTGATTACAAAAAGTCATATATTTATTTATTTTTTAAAATATTAAGCATTTTACTTATTTAAAAACTTTAATATAAAATAAACTTTTAAGTAGGCTAACAGGTCAAGTTAGGCTTTCAAAAAAATTAGGCTAAACCTAAATAAAAAGCCTATAATAAATAATAAGTCAAACTTGAATATTGAATTTTTTAAATAAGTCAAACCTATTTAAAAAAGCTTTATTCAAGATAGCCTATTTTCACCCCTATTGGCAGTAAGAGAAATAAAACAAATTCACGTGATGCTTAAAGAGATGGAAAAATGTTCAAAGGAGAAAAACAGCCACATCGAAGTTCAATGATAGTGAGGATTTCACAAAACATTTATGAATAATTTCTATTAGGACTTCAGTCAACATGATGATAAGTGATTTGGTTATAAAATAGCAAACCACACCATAGTTCTTTTCATCAAATGACTTGTCCAAATCCATCAATGTTGGCATAGGCTGAATTAATGGGAATAAGTCTTCTCAATAAGGTAAAGAAGATGATCCTTTCATCCTAGATTCGTGATCCAATAACCATTGGAAAGATCATAGCTAGTTTTGTAAACCTTATGTTTCCATCCTCAAACCATCTTTTTAACAATACTGAGTCACTCTATTGTAGCTTTGACCAAAAGCATTATATGCCTTTGCAATCATTCATATTTGAAGAAAATAACAAGGAGAATAAAAGAACTAAGTTACAAATATAAATTTTTAGATATTACCAATTTATTAAAAGAGTTAAATATTAAGTCTATCCTACATTTATTTTATTAATATATCAATATATTTTGATTTGTGTTACATCAATGCACTAAAAGAATGGAGGTGCATGCTTTGATTTTTGTTACATTAATGATAAATATAAGTCTTTGACTTTAACTATTTGTTGTTGCTTTTATGTCATATTATACATATTATGTTCAAAATTTGAATATAATAGAATGTTGAGCTATATCAAAAATAGATCAATGATGAACGAAAGAACTATAAGTTAATATTAACAAATATATAATTTATTAGGATTAATTGATAAGTATATTAAATTAAACCTTTTTAATCTATTTGGTATAGTGTTTGGGTCTGTTTCACTAATTTAAACCTATTCATACTTTATAAATTAAATATTCTTTCTTAGCGTTTCATATTATTAAATTTAGTAGGATTAATCTAGGCTAGAGCACTAAGTTCATGAGTGTATTTTCTTTCCCTATTCTGAATTCTTGCATTGCTGGATAAATTTTCCCCGATTGTGGTTAAACGTTAATTTACTTTCTCATTGGTTTGACGCCTCAATTTTAACCAATATCTATCTTTCATTTTTGGCCAAGGAAACCGGCTAAGTTATTTTTATTACTTTTATTATATTGCATTTTATAATAAAGTTAAAAAACACACATTTTATGCAATCTTTATTTATTCAAAACTAAAAAAATGTAATATTGTATTGGCATAAATAGCATTCCCAATGAAACCAACCGGTCCGCGCTCAACTTCATCCGCCAAGCGTAAGTAGGCATTCACCTATATGAAATTTTAAAAACTTAAAATCATTATAACAATTTTGATCATAACAACAATCATAAGACTAATGAATCTGCAGGAGAGGTTCCAGTCAATGCAAAAAGAACCAAGCCATGCATAACCCAAATTCTCCTTTTTCTTTTTTTCGCGGGTGGGCCGGGGTTGCTCTATTTCAATGTCCTTTTGACTATTGTTTTAACCATTGTCACTCAATCAGAAAAACAACCCCAATATCTGTAAATGAAATAGTCGGTTGTATTTCTATTTAGAATGGGCTAAGTTGGCGAGAAATGTCACTTTAGCTACATTGGCACCTTTGGGCAGAGCTAAACCCACCAGAGGTGGTGCTCCCATTAGATCCACAAGGTTCTATTGTGCCAGGACTCAAGGCAACTACCAACATTGCCCACCTTAGCCTAAATAAATAATTATTTTTTAGTACGAGAGCAGAGAATTTTTAGGTCTAGAATAAGCCAAACAATGCCATAAGAGCATAATGTAAAACTGTTGAGAAATACGAAGGGGGTAGACAATGGGAAGATCTTTACCAATGGACCATGAGCACAACCACATAAGTGAATTTGACATAACAGCTAACCTAAAACCTTAAGTAGGACTTAGGATGCAAATTTTATAAACAACTTAGAAGTGTGAAGTGTAAATGGCTAAATACTATCATAGTAGCATATTTGTTTAAGATAAAAATACACTTTATCCCTAAACTATATAGACTTAAATGGTATACACTTTGCCCCTGAATCCAGACTATTATGAATTACATAATAATTGTTGTTGAGCTAGAAGTTAGTTAGATTTCTGTTTTTTGTTGTAAATTTGTTAGAGTGTATTCACTCCCCCTTGTACCTATAAATACCTATTGGTATCAATTGAATAAAAATGAGAAGAATCATTCCTTGAGCTTCTGTTTTTCGTTCTTTTTCATTTTTCTCTCAGTTAGAGATAGTTTTATGGTATAAGAGCTCCTTGAGAGCTCTATTGCCTTGTGTTCATCATGCCTAGAAATCAAAATGCTCCTAGTTCTACTTCTGCAATTCAATCCAATTTGATGAATGACTCCACTCTAAATACTTCGAGTCATTACTATGTTCGTCCTAGGGAAAACCCTTCTGTTCCACTCGTGAATCCTTGCTGAATCAGAAGAACTATCATACATGGGCAAAATTGATGAAGCATGTGTTGATCTCCAAGAACAAGTGGAAGTTCTTGGATGGCTCTTTATCGATTCCAGATCGATTTGACTCAAATTATGATTCTTGGGAAAGATGCAACAACTTGATTCATTCTTGGATCGTTAATTCTGTTTCACCATCGATTGCTTAAAGTATAACTCATATAGAATTGTCTACCATTGTTTGGAAGAATTTGAGAGAGAGATTCTCTTAAGGAGATTTGGTGCGAGTTACGGAATTGCAGTAATAGCTGTATTCGTTCAAGTAAGATAACCTTTTTATCACTGATTTCTTCACAGAACTTATTGTGTATTGGGAAGAATTAGAGAGTTATAAACCTGTGTTAGATTGTAATTGTGAACCCAAGAAATATAGGGAACAAGATTATGTGATGCATTTTTTGATGGGATTGAATGAATGTTACTCCGTTATTAAGACTCAAATTCTTTTAATGGACCCACTGCCTTCATTAAATCCTGTATTCTCTATGGTCTTGCAATATGAAAGACAACATGGATCAAATGAAGGTGATGAGAATCAAGTTGTCATAAATGTTGCTGATAACAAGAAATTTAATAAAGGAAAGAATATAGGGGGTGAAGTTTCTACATATTGTGGTAGAATTGGACATACCATAGAAACTTGTTTTCGATGGGAAACAACTTGACGATGGAGATGATCTTGACGAGAAGGGAAACAACTTAGCTATTAATAATGTTGCTAGTGATGGAGATGATCTTGACGAGAAGTTTGAAGGGAGTTATGCTAATGAGAAGATTCACTAGTTTCAGGACTTACCAACGAAGAATGTAGGACTTTGCTAAATTTATTGCAAAAGACCAACATTAAAAAGTTTGATGTTACTGATTCGCAGGGTGCTCAAGTCAACCAAGCATGTGTTAGCAGAACCTACTCCATGAATCATAATGAAGGTACTAGGTGTGTATTTTCCTATAGAACTGTTAAGGGTATTCAATTATGGATTATGGATTCGAGGGCTACAGATCACATTTGCACATCCATAGATTGGTTTGAAAACTACCATGAAATAAATCCCATTCCTATGAGTTTGCTAATGGTAGTGTGGTGATGGCACAATTAGCAGGAGATGTGAAACTTTTAGATGCTTTTATTCTTAGAAATACATTATTCTTACTTGAATTCAGCATTAAGCTATTGTCCATTTCTAAACTTACAAAGACAAGTCAATGCATTTTTACGTTTGTTGATAACATCTGTTCAATTCAAGATTCAACATTCAGGAGGAGTGGGTCGGCTAAACTCCAGAACGGACTATACTACATGAAGGTTTTCAGTAAGGGTAGAGTTACTGTAAGCAATGTAGTTTCTCACAATTGTAATAAAAACTTGACTGTTGATGTATCAAGTTTAGTTTGCATTCCTAAGACTGCCATATGGCATTTTAGATTTGGTCATGTATCTTTTGAAAAATTGCTTACACTTTGTAAAGATTTCCCATTGATAAATGTGAATAAAAATGAGGCGTATGATGTGTGCCATCTTGCAAAACAAAGAAAATTGCCATATAGTATCAGTTTAAATAGAGCATCCTTGCCTTTTGAAATGTTGCATACGGATACTTGGGGGCCTTATTCACTTCCTTCCATACACAAACAAAGATATTTTCTGACAATCGTGGATGATCATACTAGATTTACCTGGGTTAGTACGTTAAAAGGTAAATTCCAAGTGTAATCGTTAGTGTAACAACCCTCTGTTGCTACAACGCTCTATACATCAAACCATTACATTAAATAAATATAATAGTAGAGTATCATGCCTTTCATAGTACAAAATATGTACAAGGTAATGAAATAGATATATATACAAGTCAGAATATACAAAACCTAAGAGGGAGATCAAAAATAAAACTCCCTACAGCTAATCAACTATGTTACAGATACAAAAGAAAACATAAAAGGATCTTCTCCAACAGATCCACCCATAAGGGTCTTCAACCTCTAGTTCGACTCCTTCACCATCAGCTGTGGGAAGCTGGATCTACTAAAGCCTCTCCTTCTGCTCCCATGTCAAAATGACGTTTTCGCTGTTCGGTCGTGACCTCGGTTGCGACAGCTGCTAGCTGTCGCAACTAGGGTCATGACCGGATGGCGAAAGACGTGATCATCACAGTCACAACGACACACACATCCACACTAGCCACAATAGCAACCATGACAAAACAAAATAGGACAGTAAGGCAAGGGTAAGCTTACAGAATAAAACTAGAATATAATAAGCAATCCAATGAAGTCCAAGTATTAACATACCACAGGGAAAACAATTTATCCGCAAATGGGTTCTTATATATCACAACATAACACACCATACTTTCAACTCCTACATGTCAATGAATGAACGACATGACTCTCAAGAGATTTCTACATTCTGGGTGATTAGCTAGGTCTTATCCTTTACTATGGCCTTCCAAGCACCATTTAAGGATTTCGAAAACTCTGATCCAGGGATAGTGGTTTATCAGGATAAGTGAATGTGAGTGGTGGCTTATGCTACACAAGGCCTGCACCACCTTGGCCCTCTGTGAGATTACCCATCCACTCATCTCCTAGGCTCATCTTTCCAACCCCATGTCTTATCCAGACATTAGGTTGGAGGCCCATCTGAGCCACAGCTTATGTTAACCATCCAACTTCCATGCTTATCAGCACACGACATGAGGCTCGCACAACCTCAGCCAACAACATATGCATGTATGCATGACCCACAACAATAACTCAACTGGAATCATTCATCAATATCCATACAGATAAATACATATATTATATCATCACACCACGTGGCCTACTCAGTGCACTTGTGATTTAACAGTTACCATCAACCCCATGCAGGCCCAATCCAACCTCTTGCATGGCCAACAGGTAAGGCTCTATCCAAGTAGCATATACCTCATGAAATATCTCACATGCCTTAGGTGAGGTCCTTTCTAAGCAAACCGATACCCTCTGTAAGATATCTCACCATCTTAATAAACTACATCTAGTGGAGGTTCTACCTGAGCAACCTTCCACTCAATACCCAATTTCATATAATTCTCACACCTCACACACAGGAACACTTGCTCGCTCAGCGATTCCTATGCTTGCATAGCGAGCACCTTCTATACAAAGAGCACACTTCCCCCTTGAAGGCTCTCGCTCAGCGAATATAAGTTTTGCTCAGTGAATTTGACTCTCCTTTTCACCCCTCACTCAACGAACATAAGTGTCACTTAGGGAATCCAACTCCAGAGAGTAGCCAAGTCTCTGGCCAAATTCTCGCTTAGTGAACATAAATATTGCTTAGCAAGACACTTACAACAAAGGGCCATAAACCTCTAGGGCTCCCATTCGCTCAACAAAGATAGGTCTCACTTAGCGAATACTTCGTACACTCACCTCTCACACAGCGAGGGTTCTACTCACTTAGCGAACTATTTTCTGGAAAATTTCTAGAATTCACACGATCACTCGCTCAATGAATTGATTTTTGCTCAGTGATTTTTCTCTTTTCTTCACTCACTCATCCCATCTCAAGAACGCTCGCTCAGCGACAATGGTGGTCGCTCAGCAAATCCTCAACCCAACAACTACTTCCAGCTCTAGGGCACTCTCACTCAGCGAGGTCCTGAGTCGCTCAGTGACTCCCATCGAGCAAAACCAAAAAAGCTCATCTTTTCTCTCTTTCTTTATATAATCCAATCCAAGCAGAATTCAACAAATTTATCACACATCCAAAATCAGTAATTTCATCAAAACTTGGCATATAATCCGTTATACTTTCACAAATCATCCAAAAGCAAGACAGACCCATTTTTGAATATAAAATTCCACATAACATCAATTCCAAACAGTTTTTAATGCAAACCAATGCCATAATCGCACTTAACAACAGCCAATCAACCAACTTACAATCAAAGTAAGCTTCCTTTACCTCTAAAAGTTCCTGGATTGATTTTAGCTTCCTTGAGAATCTTTTGTCTTAAGCCAAACCTTTCTAGACTTGTTCCTTTGCTTTCCACAAGCGCTACACTAAACTTATAGCTTTCTTATACCTTCACAAACTCGAGAAATTTTAGAGAGATGTAGAGAGAAAATGAAAAGGTGACAGAGAAAAGGAATGAGAGAAAATGAGGGAATTTCCTTTCTCTTCCCTCCTTTTATACTTGACTTCCCGAGACTTTCACATGGACTTTTGGCAAACTGAGGCCTATAACTCACCAAACCACTCCCTTTATCTCAAAATTGGTTTAACTCAACTGTTTTTCTCTCAAAGCCCAAAATCACACTCACAACACACCCACATTGGCTCAAGTACATATTCTTAAGTTTTCTAAAATCAAACTAGAAATTCAAACATACGATACACAACTATCACCACTTACTACATACCACATACCAACAATTCATTTATTTTCTTTTAATCACCTAGATTACATGTCTAAGTTCCACTTTTTAGTTATTAAAACACTTAATCATACATTAGGAAAAACAAGATGTTATAGTTAGTGTAGAATTTTATAGCATTTGTTAAAAGACAATACAATGTAGTAGTCAAAGTGGTGAGAACAGATAATGGCCCTGAATTTATACTTAATGCATTCTACAGTGAAAAATGGATTATCCACCAAACAATTTATGTAGAGACGCCTGAAATTCTGTTAAAATTAGTTTTAAAATATGTTTGTGTGGTGGTGATAGTGGTGGTGGTGAAGGCAACAATGATGGTGGTGGCGGTGGCAACACCAACAACAACAGTTGTGGTAGTGTTAACGACGGCAGTTGTGATAGTACCGATGGAGATTGTAGCAGTGCCAGTAGTGGTGGTGGTGGTGGTGGTGGCAGCGGCGACAATGTTGACAGTGGGGAGGCAATGCCTATAGTGGTGGTGGTGCCAATGGTAGTGGTCGTGGTGGTGACGGTGACGGTGGTAATGGTGATGAAGCTTAGGTGGTGGAGGCGATGTCAGAAGTCGTGGTTGTGGTAGTGGTGACAATGAAGGTGATGGTGGTGGTAGTAGCGGTGTCTGTGGTGATGGTGGCAGTACTACTGATGGTGGTAGTAGTACCGGTGATCTCGATGATGACAATAACGGTGGTGGTGACAGCGGCTACGATGATGGCAGCAACAATAATGGTGGCGGTGGCAGTGGTAGTAGTGATGGCAGTGATAAAGGTTATTGTCAAATATAATGATCTGTATTTTTTACAAAAACTAAAAACCAAATTCACAAATCTTGTTTTCTTGTCTTCGAAAATGAATGTAAAAGTACTTTGAAATTGAGTTAAAAACAATTTCAACTTCATTTTAACTAAACGTGTTTTGTTTTAAAAATTACATTTGAAAATCAAAAACTAAAAACTCGTAACAACTCCAAATAGACCCTAAGTTACTTCTTCATTACTTTTTTATATTTTATTTTAATCAAATGCCTACAAATACGCATAGCTGTACATAAGCATTAAAATAAAAATATCAGATACAAAAAAAAAGTGTGTATTTTTCTTCTTATTTTTTTGATACTTAACTAAGGGATAAAAAAACAATGTTTTTAACTGTTAAGTCACTTCTTCATTAGTTTTCTATATTTTATTGTAATCAAATGCCTACAAATATGTATAGTTGTAGGTGAGCATTAAAATAAAATTTCAGATAGAAATAATATGTGTAGTTCTCTTCCTTTTTTTTAATAATAATTAAGGGATAAAAGATAAAACTAGCGAACTATACAAGGGAAAACAGAGTTAGGAGGAGAGTCTAGTCCAGGCGAAAGGACCTGTGTGCCCTGAGTTAAAAGTGTAATCGCCTTCCCTATATATAAGGTGCCCGAGAAGGTAAAGAAGATGGATAATTTTCCTGAGCAACAGTTGGATGGCACACAAGGAAGAGAATCTTGAATTAATGTAGTTGACAATAAATTGTGTGAGAAAAATTATTTGTATGTGTTATAATGTCATATTAATAGCAAATTAAATTAGGTTTAACTCATTTTTTTTTTACTTAGAAGTTACTTTAAAATTAAAGTATAAAATAAGCATTTTAAAATAAAGTAAAAATTATTTAATAGATTTTATTTCTTTTATCTTAAAAACTCATGTTAAGCTTATTTTATTCATAACTAATTGTCTCATCTAATGGAAATATATATATATATATATATATATATATATATATATATATATATATATATATATATATATGTTAGAAAAAAAATTAATTGACATAAAATTATTTTAATGATAGTAAAAATAAATAAAAATATTAAAATAGATATATCTAAAACTTTTAATTTTAAAACACCAAAAATTATTTTAATTGATGAAAAATATTTAATGATGATTTGTAAATAATGTATTGTATATAATATTAATTGAAGAAATTTAAATGTTGATCGCAAAAAATAAGATCTTTAAAAACTTTTTATTGTTGTTTAATAATATTTTTAAAATAAAAAACAATTTATTTAGAAAAAATTCAATAATATCAAATTATATTAAAAAATGTTTAAAAAGTAAAACATAAAAAGTGTTTTGTTGATATACCAATAACCGTAAACATTTGAAATAAATTATTTCATTATTAAAAAAAAATTGTGTATTTGAAAAGCATCTAAAGCAACAACAAAAAAATGTTACAACTCAATATGGAATAAAAAAAGTAAGTTATTTGTCTATCTTCCTACGGTGATGTTGGTCCAAAAAATACTCTAAACAATTGGAGTCTCCATATACAGAGTTATGCAACCTTCACCCATCACTGTAAGAGTTAGAGACCTTCATACATTATGAGTCAAGAGAGCCCTTCTTGCATCAATTACATTTTTTGTATTTCACTGAGAGGAGGTTACTTTATTACTCCATCTTTATATTCCCTTTTTATAATAAAATTAAAAAAATACACATTTTATGTAATCTTTATCTATTC
The DNA here is from genome assembly GCA_004329165.1 of Spatholobus suberectus. Lineage (NCBI taxonomy): Eukaryota > Viridiplantae > Streptophyta > Magnoliopsida > Fabales > Fabaceae > Spatholobus > Spatholobus suberectus. The sequence goes on along the minus strand of CM014730.1, from coordinate 73,834,567 downwards.
CAAACGAAAAAAAATAGAAAAATAATGTAATAATTTGTGAGCATAAATAGCATTCCCAATGAAACCAACCAGTTCTGCGCTCAACTTCATCCGTCAAGCGTATGTAGGCATATACCTATATGAAATTTAAAAACTAAAAATCATTATGACAATTTTGATCATAACAACAATCATAAGACTAATGTAGAAAGAACTAAGCCATGCAATCACCCAACCCAAATTCTCCCCTTTTTTGGGGGGCTCTACTTCCATGACTATTGTAGGCTTACATCAGCGGACCCCTAATTATTTTTTGGTATCACTATACCCCGTGTGGTATAGTCCACGTTGAAAACATTGTTTATCTGTTAAAAATATACGTTTCAAATATTTGTAAAAAAGAAAGGAAATACCCTGGAAAAATAAAATAGAAGTTGGTTTCAAAGGTGTGTTGAAATTGATACTGAGAACAGATTTGCGGGTTTATTCGGTTCTTTGCTCCTAATTCATGGTTCAGAGCACACGTTCATTGATTTCTTATGTTTTCTTCCTTATCCCAATATGCCAACTGCCAACCAAAAAAGCAAACTCCTTCTATCTGTTTTTTAGAGCCTTTGAGCTGTATGTTGGGCTTGACATGGTATTCCTCCCATAAGAATGCTTGTGATTGTGGGTACCTAACACAAAGATAAGGCACTGCTAATGAAGGTATGTGTTGAGAAGTTTCACTTCGGCTGCCAAGCTGTGTTGTACAAATTAGGACTTTCTGGAAGACAAATGCTATCACCCACGCGGGCAATACTCAAGAGCCGCCTCGTTGAACAAGGGACAAAGACGGTACAGTTGTTGTAAACTTAAGGTTGCTTGCGTCTGCTTCTCAGATTCACGATCTCAACCTTTCTGAAAGCGAGAAGAATGCAGGGGGTTGAAGGGACCATCAATGAGACATCAAACGCAAAAGTTTTATGGAGGAAAAGGAATCACAAAGTTGGAGCTAAGGATATGTGTCTGTTTTAGGTGGTGGCATAGTAATCTTCTTATTCCTTGGCAAAACTTGCAAAATGATCAAGTATTGAGTTTCATTGTCAGGCACACTGAAAAGTCTGAAGCTCACTATCTTGCCACTATGTTTGTAAGGAATAAACTTGGAACTTTTGTTTCTTTGCATGGAGTTTTGGATATGATGCATGATGAGTGTAAAGTGAAAACATGGAAAAAGGGTACAACGTAACAACGAATCTGTTTTTGGTTTCCTTGCCATTATGCTAGTGATTTTGGTGCTTAAGGCATCTTATTCGAGTGAAGTGCGTGCAAGTGTGAAATATAGCCAGCAGAGGAATTTTAGACTGCGAAGATTATGGGTTAAATCCAGCTGTACTTAGAACTCCACACTGTAGGATAGCAATGGCATCATTTGTAGAATGTAGATGGACGCCTAGGTAAGTCCCGATTTCGGACTAAGGGTTTGTTTGGTTCAAATAAAAAGAGAGGAGGGGAAGGATTTTAATAAAAGAGAGAGAAGGAGAAGAAAGGAAAAAGAAGGAGAGGAATTATAATTATTTATTCTATTTGATTAAGAGGAGGGGAAAAGAGAAGAAGTTGTCTCTTTTTTTGTTTGGTTTACAAGAAAAGAGGAAAGATTTTAAAAATTAATTAATTTTTATATTTTTATAATTTTAAATTTTAAAACATAAATAAGAAATATTTTAATAATTACATTTGAAATGTTTTAAATTTTTTTTTCTCCTTTCTAAATTTCTCCAATATTAAAAGAAAGCAAAAATTAGATAAGGAAAAATTTTACTCCTTTCCATTTCCCTCCTCTCCCCTCCTAAAACTTGAATCAATCAATTATAGTTTATAAAAATCCCTCATCTCCCGTCCATTTTTCCTCAATCAAACACTATGTAAAAGACGAGACTTGTAGCATTGTTAATTTACTAACAGATGAAAGGGAAGGCAGGGCCAATTTTGGCCAATCAGCAATCTCGGCTTGGAATACTGCTAAACCCACTGTACGTTACACTTATTCAAGGAGGGCAAAACCGGAAAAGAATGTCACAGCAGCCGATAATTAGAAAGAATCTGATAGGATCTGTTATTTTGATACAATTAGATGATATTTTTGGGACTTCTTTATTCTATATAGGATTATTCATTTATCTTATTATTCTTACCTTATTTCCTGATATTAGGCAAGATTTAGTTTCCATGTTTTAAGTTGCCTCTTCTATAAAAAGAGAGGAATTTCATTGCGAAATACAGAGAGGAATTTGGATTATTGGAAATATTGGAGATTTGTTGGTCTCTCGAAACACCAACAGCACGGTAGAATCCCTGCGGGCTCTATCAAATACCTATGCTTATAGTACTTGAAGGTATCATAACAAAATATGTGAGAGACTTGTACAAGGCAGCCAGTTGGCATTTTCAGAGATTCTAACATAGCTTACATGGCAGTGTTACCGTATACGGAGAATACATATCATAAATAGAATTCATCGGGCACTAAAAGTGAAAATTACTATTATCAATCATGGCTACACAGAGTAACAGGTGATTGATTGAAATCTGCTTTTTTCTTTAATAAATTTATCTACCTTAGGTATTTTCAAACTCATCTAAAGAACTAGAATCCGCAGATGGGGGGGCTTATGGTGTAACTGCAAATAATAAAAGTAGTAGCTGTGTTATTTATTTACTTGTTTGGTTGTTTACTGCAAGAGAAGAATATTTGTTTTTTTTTTAAAAAGAAAGAGACGGGCTTACCAATGTCGGGCATATAGCATGGGATACTTGAAATACATTGCGATGAGAGCCCAGGAACAGACAGGAGTTCTGCCCACCTGGACATCTCTCACACATCAACCATTAAGTCAAAGTCATTGGGCATTGTGTAATGTTGCAACGAATTAGAGAAGTCCCGTACACAAAACCTGGAGTACTGTCATGCATATCGGATATTATCTGCACGGCAATTTCAAACATCATCAAATAAAGCAAACTGCAAAAGAATGGACGCAACCTTTTGTGGACAGTTTATCACGTTAAGGAGAAAAGAAAACACTCGTGAATTAACCACGAAAAGTCTCTTTCTCTCGGATCGGGAGGCCCAGTACTTGTGGAATGTGAGCTATGTATTGCCAGTCTTCCCCTGTTTCCCTCTTGCACCGCTTCTCCACCTGACGGCAATTCTCAATACTTAATTTACTCAAGTTGGTGAGGCATTGGATGCTACTTAGTAGTGACCTCAACTCAATGCATCTGCGGATCTGTAATTCCCGAAGAGAAGTCATGTCTCCCAGCCATTCTGGCAATGAAATACATTCACATCCACTTATAACCAAACTTTGTAGGGAGGGGATATGTTGTAAGCCTTCCGGTAACTTGGAACAGTAAATTGACACCTCCCGCTGGGCGGTTAGTCGGTTCATATTGCTTGGTAGAGCCACCAGACTTGGACAGTAGCTGACATGAAAACGCTCAAGACAAGCTAAATGTCCCATACCTTGAGATAACGATTTTAATTTCTTACAGTGGGAAATGGACAAAGTTCGAAGACAAGTTAGACCTTGCAACACATGTTCCGAAAAAGACTCGAGTTCATCACAATTGTGAATGGCTAGTTCCTGTAGTGCACCAAGCCTGCCGAGTTGGTCGGGTAGTACCTTGAGTTTGGTAAAAGCGGAAATCGTCAGGGTCTTAATTAAGACAAGGCATATTCCCCACAACCCCTTCCATGAAGGAAGCCGCATCATCAATGTCCCCAAGATTAAGACTCTCAACAGATGGAAGGCGTGGCAATTTAAGGTTGGGGACGCCATTAATGCTTAATTGGAAAAGACGAGGGAGCATCGCTACTTCATCTCTCAGCATCCTCTCCAAATTTGGTAATTTCTCCACACTGAACTTCTCTAAGGATGGAAATGCCTTAACCTCCACACCATCATATGACTCACCATCTATGTGCTTCACATCTTTCATTTCATATACGAATAGTCTTTTTAAGTGTAGTAGTTTACCAAGTGGAGGAAGCTGCTTACAGTTCACACAGCCGTAGAATATTACTTCCACCAAGTCTTTGAGAACTGAAGGATTTCTCATCCAACTGGGTAACTGGATTCCCTGGTATCCTTTCATCCCAAAACTCTTGAGAGTTGAAGCAGGTTCAAGGGCTTCCAGTACTCGCTCAACATTAACATTACAACCTTCTGCATTAGCACCACGACCCCATGAAAAGTATAAGCGATTCAACTCCTTCTTACTAATCAAATTTGTTTGTTTTGCATCCCATTCATTGGACACATTCTCAAGGCCTCTGATATGCAGCTTGCCTCCCAGGTTTAAGCCATGTAACTCTGCCAATCCATACCCTGGCTTTGAACCCACGATGAAAGTGCTCAACGTTCTTAGATGGCATAACTTGCCAGGAGGCATCTCCAGTATTGAATAACATCTAACAGTCACAAGATGTCTTAGATCCTGTAATTGTGTCAAGTCCTTAGGCAACAAATTAAGCGACCGACAATCTTCCAGTTTCAATATTTGCGATTTCTGCAACCCACAAATAGAGTTAGGCAAGCTGGTGACCCAACTCCCACGTAGGTTCAAGTACCTCAAATGTGCTAAATTCATGAGGGGCGACAACTGATAAGAATTTGTCCCTAATGCTCGGAGACTGTTTGATGGCAAACAGCGAAAATTTTTACCAAAACTATCTGAATGAAAACCGAGACATGTCCGCAAGCATTCAACTTTCTTGAAGGCAGCTCCATTGACTTACTCATTAGACTCTAACAAGTGTAAATGGTGAACTCTACTTGACAGATGAGTCAACCTTCTATGCTCATATACCGCGCATTCTTCACCCATAATAGAATGGGCAAGATCATGAAATAGATCATGCATCTTGAAACTTGTAATGGTACCAAACTCATCAGACTTTGCTTCTTGAAAAAATGATCTACGGTAGAGTTTTTTCCACACCTTATTACCGACATCCTCCGCTTCTAAATTTCCTTTAGATTCAATAAACCCATTAGCCATGCAAAGATGCATTAGATCGTCCTTAACAATTTCAAAACCTTTAGGAAAAATGGCACAAAAAGAAAAGCATCTCCTCAATGACAACTCCAAATTAAGATAGCTTAGTTTCAAAGCACGCATGATAGAATTTTCCTCACTTGTGATAGAACTTTCCCCCCGTATATCCCAAAACTCACTTGCTTTTACATTCTGCCATTGTGTTACCTCACTTTCATCATGCAAAAGGCTTTCCAGTGTTTTGATTGCAAGTGGCGAACCAACACATTTCCTCACTATGTCTTTGCCGATTGCTACAAGCTCTGCACTCTCTTCTCTGTTTGGTCCAAATGCATGATGTTTGAACAATGACCAACTGTCATCTTCAGATAATTCTATCAAACAATGAGCAGGGTGCGTTTTCATGATGGACGCAACTTGCTCAAGTCGAGTAGTGACCAAAACGGCAGTGCCTTTTGTTCCCCTTGCACAATGCAACATCCCCTTCAACTCCCTCCATTTCTCTTGGTCTTCATTCCACACATCATCAAGCACAAGTAAATACCTCATGCTTTGCAACACTTCTTGAACCTTTTTATGCTTTGCTTGTAAAGTTTTGAGGTTGGGATTTTGTCCAATGGTAGATTCTATGATGGATTGCAGTATTTTCTCCACATCGAAATCATTAGAAACACAAACCCAAATTCTCAAGTCAAAATGTTTGCTTACCCTGTCATCATTGAAGACCTGTTTAGCTAGTGTTGTTTTTCCAAGTCCACCCATACCAACTATGGGATAGATGGAGAGGCCTTCTCTGTTACTGGCATGTTCCAGAAGAAACTTCACAATTTGCTCTCTATCTTGGTCTCTACCGTATACTTCGGGTTCAGTAACGACAGAACTAGTTTGGCGCCATTTATCATGGTCCTCTCCTTGCTTCTCTGTTACACCAGCACGTAATTCAAACATGCACCTTTCTTCATGAATGTCATGAAATCTTTGGGTGATGTCTTTCATCCTCTTACCAATATGAAAACGAAAGAGAATGCCCTCAGGATAGAAACGGGCTAAGCATGAATTTTGTCCTTCACACTGCACTTTTTGGGACTGTATTGAACATTCGTCCAAGATATCATCTAGCACATATGCTGCATCTGTGAGTTTCTGCAGCCAATCCTTCACGGCATCGCTTGTTATTTGCTTTCTCTCAGCATCTTTGAGGACAGCACAGATTGCAATGAGATTGCTGGAAAGCCTCTTTGTCTGTTGGTCAACGCCCCAAAACGTAGCAAGTTCATCTTGGACAAAAGATCGCAAGTTTTCAATCACTATTCCTAGTAAAGCCTCGGCCATTGGCAGAAACAATAGCTAGAATGATGAAACCTTGGAGATGATTCTGGTTCTGGATAAGGAAATGTAGATAAGAGAGCTAAAAATGAGTGAATAAGAATTTCATTGGAATGATTTTTTTGTAGTGGTTTAACATTTTATTAATTTGCATTGACCGATTATTGTTGTATAGTTGTAAAATAACTAGGTAGGTGTCGTTTATTTAAATTGATAAGCCTTAAATATGTTTTAAATTTCTATAAATATAGTTCTGTCTCGTTTTATCTTTGTAAAAATTTTGTTAGTTTTAAATTTCTAACATTTTGTTATTGTTCTTTTTTAGTCCTTATTATTAATCATAGTTAATTTAGTGCTAATATAATTAATAAAATAAAAAATATTAATTAAGATAATTAGGAGACATTTGTTTCAAAATATTATTTAACATTTTCAGGAATCATATTCCTATGAATATTATAGCTGGGAATGTTATTCCTGGGTATATTTAAAAAGGTGTTTGGTTACATTTTAGTATTCTTAGGAATACTTTTTTAAAATTCAAAATAATTTAAATAAAAAATAAAAAATTAAAGTTACAAGTGTGATACAAAAATAATTTTTCTTATTTCCATGAACATATCACTTTTGTACCCGCTCATCATGGGAATAAAAACTACCTAAAACATAGAAAAGTAGTTTTCCTATAAATGAATGATATTTGGAAATATGTTTTCATAACCCTTTAACAAATATGGAAATATATATTTCCACATTCATATTCTCGGCAATAAAAAAGATGACGTGAAACAAATGTCTGCTTAAGGTAAAGAAGAATATTTTAAATTAGGATAATTAGATTATTTTTAGATTGTAATTCAATTAAGTAATGTATTTATTATTGTATATATATAAGGTAATTACATATAATTTAATTTTATAATTTATTTTAAATTTTTATTATATTATGAACAGTGATTTTATTGCCTTTAATATTGTTCTTACTTTTCAATTTACTAATTTATTTTTAACATTGTAATTTTTTTAAAAAAATTATAATTTACTTATATGCTTATAATTTACTTTTAATATATTATTTTGATATTATTTTTACATATCAATTCATTAATTTTGACTGATTGTAGTATAATTTATTTTTTTAATATATCACAAGCAATGATTTTGTCTCTAAAGATAAATTAATATATTAAAATTAAATTATAAGCGCCTAAGTAAATTATAATTTTCTTAAAAAAGTACAATGCTAAAAGTAAATTAGTGAATTGAAAAGTAAGAACAATATTTAAAACAATAAAAACTACTATTCATAATATATCATATGCAATTACCTTATTTATATAAAATAATAAATACATTACTTAGTTAAATTACACACCTAAAAATAATTTAATTATCTTAATTTAAAATATTCATTATTATCTTAATTAATATTCTTTATCTTGTTAGTTATGTCAGTGTTAAACTAATTAGAGCTAATGGAAAGGACTAAAGAAGAATACAAAAAAAATGTCAGGGATCTAAAATTAGCAAAAGACTTTACAAGGATTAAAATCAGACAAAGTCATATTTGCATGAATTTAAAACATATTTAAGCCAATTGACAATTGGTAAATTGCAAGCCATAGCATGAATTATAATGTAAACTAACTTAATATATTTTATATTATTTTAAATTTTATGTAAATATATGCTAGTAGATATGTCTATAAAATGAAATAATATAAAAAAAATTATAATATTAATATATATTTAAATGATTCTATATTTATACATATCTTATATCATTTTAATTTATATAAATGTTTGTTTTAAAAACTATTATCTTTATAAAAATATTCGCATGTGTATATAACTTAAATATATACATAATTTTAATAAAAAAATATTTTATAATACATTTTGCAATAATTTTTTTAAAAAAAAGTTTCCATCATAGAGGAAAGAAATGACTAACATTAATTATATATAAAAAAAATAAATTTGTGGGTATTTAAACTTATAAATTGCAATAAAAAATAATTTATGAATATAAAAATTAGATAATGTTTATATAATAATATTGTAAATCATATTTTGTTTAGGCTAATAATTAATAGACTCATAAATTTTTCTTTAGTGATTTCAAGTTGGTTTAGTTTACTTTTAGTTCTAATTTGATGTAATATGTTTATCCTTATGCATAGAAAATAATTATGTCTTTTAAGCAAGGATTCAATTTGGGATCATATGCACAAAAGTGAAACGTGATAAACACATACTCAACACATCATTATCGGGCACAGCTAATAATGAAATGACACATCATTAAAAAAATTTAATCAAAAGAAAAAAAAAGATAATTTCTCTAGTTTGTGTTAATTTGGGTGGATATTAGTACCTTGACAAATATATTATAAACATATGTACAAATAAAATTCACTTAATTGTTTACTTAGAACCAAGAGAATCAACCCTTCCTCATGTCACTTCGACAATTAAAAGTGAAAAACTATAAAATAAAGTTTGTAAATAAATTTTTAATACTAAATATTAGACAAAGTATGATAAAAATACTCAAAGAAAAATGAAAAATATAGAAACTTTACCTTAGAGAAACAATAAAAATTCAAGTGAATTTGTGTTTCTTGCATATATTTATCCCTCTATTAAAATTGAATAAAATGAATAAAAGAAGATGTTAGTAATTGATTATTATTTTTAAAAAAATAAAAATTAAAAATAATTATTCATAGTTATTTATAATTGAATTGATCATATAGCTTTTGTTACATAGAATCGTTGTAAATTTGAATCATAATATATACTTGTATAATAATTATATTTAAAAAAAAAGTATAATATTTCCTTTTGTAGAAAAAATTTGCACATAATATGTTAAAAATAAAATATAAACATACAATGTTATTTTTATTTAAAATATTTAAAATATAATTAGAAAGTTATAAATGCAAAAGAAAAATATAATTTTTTAAAACATACAAAATTTACTTTCGAATAATCAATAGTATATTAATTAACTTTATTTAAAATATTTTTATTTCTTATACATATTTATGAATTAAAAAATCTTAATTACCCTTATAAAAACATATATATAATGGTCATAATTGAAATATATATATATATACACACACACATAATGAGCTCTTGTCATTGTCTTAGCAGGCAATACATACTCTTCTTCCTTTCTTCTTTCTATTCTCATATTTTTCAACCTTTCTTTGAAATATGGAAAATCAAATTTGTAATGTCCTAGCTTTCCACATTCAGAACAAGTAGATGCAGGGTTTTAATTGAAATATGTACAATGCGCATCTTTGTAATTTTTTAATATTGTAGTTAATTGCATAGTTTCAACATTTTAAATATATCACAATTAATTAAATAAATATTTTATTTATTATGTTGATCACATAACATAATAATTAGTTGCTGTAATTATAAAAACTTTTCCAAAAAATTTAATAAATTGATTACTGTATTATATAAAATTAAAATTTATATAATATTTAATAATTTAATTAATTGATTTAATCAGAATATATATTCATTTTAATTTCCTTAATTACTATATTTATGTATTTTATTACTTAAAAAATAAAATAAAATAATTCAGTGACGTTTTGGTGGAAAAGAATAAATGTGGTATAATATGGGAGAAAGATTAGGATGCTCGGGTTTGGGTTTTCGATTTCATTGTCATATTTAGCTCTTGTTATTTCTTGATATCTTGTCTATGTAGCTAAGGGTCCAATTTTTATAGATACTTCTTGTCAAAAGTGGGTCAAGGAACATTAATTGTTATTATAGGTGTTTGGTCTTCTAGATGACATGTTAATTTCATGAGGTTGTATAATTTATCCTAAGTAAAAATGTGATTCAACAACTTCATAAAAAATGATTGGTGCAATTTTCTATATACTTAAAAATAATTGATACAATATAAAAAATTACACCAATCATCTTTAATGGGATTGTTTAATTCTATTTTTACTTAGGATAAATTAGACATTTCTAATTTCATAGTTGCCTCTCTTGTGTCAAAGATTAATTCTACGAATCTTTGGTTCTTTTTCCATGCGCATTTTTCAATTCCTTTATAAAAAAATGTGAGAGTGAACACAAAAAAAGTGTTAAAATTTTAAATATATGTAATTTAATCTTTTTATTATCATTAAAATAATTTTATGTCAACTAAATTAATTTTATATAATATTTTTTCATTTTTATAAATATATTTTTTCTATTGAACGAGATGATTAGCTTTAAGTAAGATCAAAGTTTTTAAATGTTTACCAAATAATTTTTAATTTTAAAGTAACTTAAATGAAAATTTCACTAATAGTTTCTACTTTATTTTTAAAACTCTTATTTTAAGTTTTAACTTTAAAATAACTTTAAAATTAAAAAAAGGTTGAGCCAAACACACACTCATATATGAAAATTGTGAAATTGTTTTGATCCTAAAAATTAATCATTTAAATGACTTTAAAAACTTATAGTTTTTTTAATGTGATTTATGAAATTTGGTGAAGAAAACACACGATTCAATCTTATGAATAACAAACAAAGTAATTAAATAAATAATAATGTTATATATTAATTTATTCACTTTAATACAGAGATTAAATAGCAACAATTCATCTAACTGAAATATATATAATTTTATGAGGATCATTCTAAAGACCCATATGTAACAACAATCTAAAAAGATTATGTATATTCTTGTATGATGTATCTCTATTAATTGTCTTGTTAGAAATCTTATCTATGTCAAGGACGGAATATAACTTAAGTTGTACGAATCAATATAAATACTATATGTTAATGTTCCTTTTTCTTAGATCTTTTATTTGTTTTTAAAGTGAATGGGGTATTAAATTGTGAAATATTTTTTTGAAAAATAAAAGAATTTCATTAAAATTGCTTTAGCTGTATCGTCTTTGTCCTATGATTAATATGTTTTTAAAGTTTTTCTACAAAATTATTTGATCTATCAAATTATTTTTAAAAAATAACAAAACACAATTAATCTTTTTTCATTTTTCTTTTTTATATATTACGAAAGTTCTTGTCAACATTCTTTAGGATTTCTGCTCGGAGTCTGGTTCGAAGCTTCTAAATCAAACTCTTTTGCGGCATTGATCAGTAGAAAGAAGAAAGATAATTTCTATGCTATTTCTTCAATAAGTGTCTTGCTGTTAGTGACTTGGACAAGTAATTGGGCTTTCCCTCGATACATGGTAAAAAGTGAATACGAGTATCTTGGGGTTGCTATTCTCATCCCAAATTTCGCTATTTTCACCCTAAGTTTTATTTGTTATTAGATTTTTTAAAACATTCTTGATGGAAATGCATTTTTGTTATATAATATACATAATGAAAATGTGTGTTCGTTGTGTATAGAGGACACACGTTTCTATTGTGTATTAGGGATATGTACATAAGGAAAACACAATTCTGTTGTATATTTCAAATTCATATATAACGAAAACATGTTTCTATGATGTATTTCCAAATTAATTATTTATATTTTTTAATTTCTTTTTGTCACACAACTTTTAATGATTCATTGACGTGCGAGCAGGGTACACGTTTAAATCGGCATGATCTAGACCTTTGATTTCCTGTGAGTAATCTCAACCGTTACTTTTTCTGACGCACAGGACAACACTTTTAATCAGTGACTAACGTGTAAACAAGGTACGCATTTGAATCGGTGTAATATGGATCCTTGATTTACTGTGTGCAATCTCGACCAATACTTTTTTTGACGCATAGGACAATGCTTTTAATTAGTGACTAACATGTGAACCTGACACGCATTTGAATTAGTACATTCTGGACCCTTGATTTACTTTGTGTAATCTCAACTGTTTCTTTTTTTAACACACAAGACAAAGCTTTTAATGATTCACTTATGCGTGAACAGGACATGCTTTTGAATTGTTACGATTTGGACCCTTGATTTAGTTGGTGCAATCTTGATCGTTTCTTTTTTTGATGCACAAGACAAAGCTTTTAGTCATTCATTAATGCGTGAACTATAACCCCCATATGCATATATTAATTATAATCCTTATTAATTTAGCTATATAATATAATTATTTAGTTTGAGTTAATAAAATGCAAGTAATTTTTTTTAATTTTGTAAGCGAAGAATTCCAAACATAACCGAATTTGGAAATGGTAATAAAGACAATGTGTGTGTGTGTGTGTATCATAAAATTGTACATTATGATTTGGTAATACATAACTATGAAAATATGGAATGACTAAAAATACATCAAAAGATAGATACTACCTAACCCTATATATACATAAAAAAAAAGGTCCTAGATAGAGTAGTATCAATCTGGTTTATCCCTCATACGAAAAGAAAAATATTATTCATTAGGTTCACAGATCCTCATCCGCAGGTGTTTCCCCTAACTCTTACTCAATATCACTAGGTGTTACCGTCATCTTAATAATTGTAATCAAACATACATTGAAGAAAACAATGAAGTGAGGTGATTTGTTCTAAAATTACTTTCACATGTATGGCATGAATTCTACCATAAAATATAGATAAAATTTAGTTGACAATAGAAGGAAATTTATGGGTTATTTTAAGTTGTACTCGTCTAACTTAACTCAGTATAGATCCATGTTCTCCATTAGTGAGTAATAGTTCTCAACAAAACCGGGAAGTGACCGAGAATACATATATCTCTCTCAACAACATCATATGGTACAATCCTCATCATCATTGAGGAACAAAATAACAGTTTAGGACATTCATTTATAAGGGTATATTCTCGTACCAATCTTGAAATATTGAGTAGTTGTCGGTGTTATTGAGCTTGGTCAAATGAATATCCCAACTCACTAGCGCTACCCTGGTCATCAGGACCTTTGGCACTCAATGCCTACCCCTAAGACTTCCACAAGTGGATCTCTGCCTTTCATTCTTCAACATACCAAGCTGTAGCTTTCCTAACAAGGTTTCATGCCATTACATGTCACTTGCTTTACATTACTCACTAACTTATTAATATCAAACTTCTCAAACAAAGGCTTTCTTGGTCTCATTTAATTTGAGCACCACTACAATTAACATTTTTGTCTTATGTCGCAAAAATTACATAATACCAAAATTTTAACAAAATAATAATTTAATAATCATATAAAATTTTAGCATAATAATAACTTAGTAATCATACTTTTATTACTAAAATTTTAGCAGAATAACAATTTAACAATCTTAATTTAATTACTAAAATTTTAGCAGAATAATGACTTAAAAAGCATAATTTAGTTATCTAAATTTAAGCAAAGTAACAACTTAATAATTATAATTTAATTATTTAAATTTGAGCTGAGTAACAACTTAATAAAAATTAAGTTTAGCATTAAACATTATAACAATACAAGAGAACATACTAAATTTTATGCATTGAAAGGTTTAGGGGAAAACCTTTTCTACCAATATGCACAGTGGCACACTCCCCTCATTATATCAAAGGTGGTTGATGAAGAGGAGAAAAATTGATGGTAATATTGGTACAAAACTCCTAGGAAGAGAAATTTACTAGTTAATGAAAACTAGTAAAATTTTAGCATAAAAACAAAGTAAAAAAAAATTAGAGAGAAAAACTCCTTCTAGGAATTTTGGCCAGCCAAGGAAGGAGAGAGATGGTGAAAACTTGTTCAAATGCATAGGTATTTATAGAGAAATAGGAGGTTTAGTTGGCCTCCTAAGTGACATCATCAATTATGTCAAAATTCTATTTTTAATTTGATTTAGTGACACATTCACAATTTAGGACGATGAATCAGGCCCCCTTAGGCTTGGGACATGCTCCCCTTAGCTATCTAGCTTTAATTGTGAAAATTTTATTTGCAGTTAAATTAACTGGTATTGATAAAATTGCCTAAGTTTGAAAAATTAGCTTTTAATATCAAAATAATGTATTTTAATGTAAAACTGATTATATACATTATTTTTCATCAAAATAAATTTCTAATAATTAATTTTAATTTTTATTAATTTATTTCGAATTATATATATTTTTTATATTTTTAAGCTAGAAAATTAATATTAAATATATTTTAATTCAATAAATACCAAAATATTTATGAAAATTATAAAATTACATATTTTACCTAAAAATTAACTAAAATTATCATTTTTACCATTTATGGATGTCAAACTAATAGTGACTTGCTTGTTAGACACCTAGGGACATTTTGGTCATTTTGCACCGAAATTTCAAAAAATTCTCAGAGAATTCTCAAAATTTTATTTTAATACATATAACATGATTTTTAGCTCAAATTGACATTTTGAAATCAATTGAATATTTTTCTCATTTCAACCCTTAATATTGAAAAATAAGAACAAAATCGTCATTTTTTAATTTCTTCAGGTCCTGTCTCGAAAAAATTATTAAAAATAACGATTGAATAACTCTTGATATTCTAGATGCAAGTATGGAAGACAAAATTTTTAAATTCTTTTCCTATTTTTCATAAATAAGTCATTAAATATTGAGAAAACAATTAAAATTAAAATAGAGGTTTTACATGAATAGTATTTGCATTACTTTAAGAGATATGTGCTTTCAAGCACCACATTGCCTTCACATTCACAATTTTCTATCTGTGAAAGTTTTCAGCCATTTTCATTCCATATTTTTTCTTGTCTTAAGAAGATGGATGGATTCCTTACAATTGTATATTACGATGGTCATATGACAACTACATGTGAAGGGGTCTTGTTTCAATGTCCTCATGGTTTGAAATTTCATAGGGTAAGTGAGGACATGACAGTCGTTGCTCTAAGGAAAAAAAATTCACGATGAGATCCAAGGTACTGAAAAATTACTCGATATTCATTATGAACAACCTATATCTTTAGTGAATGGTTGTGTTCAATACAAGTCATGGAGATTAAACATGGCAAGGATGTGGCAAAGATATTGTCCATGTTTGCCTAATTTCCTAGACGTGCATCGATTAAGTTATACATTATGTTAAGCAGATCTCCCAAAAAGATCCTAGCCTCTATGCGTCAACCATGATCCATCAAACAGATCATAGTGTGTTTGAGTGAAACAAAGGCGTTAACTAGCTCCAACAACAAAATAACCGTTAGTTTGAGTGAACCATGATGATGCACTTTGTTTACAAATTTTTTATTTATATCACATCTATGTAAAAGTGCTTTTATTTAATCAAATAATATTATTTACGTTGCATCTATTTGTTTTTATTTGTATCCCGTGCTTCAATTGTAACTGATGTAATTGTAATACCAACCACGTAATAAGTCTAATATATATATAAAATCCAAAAAATATATAATAGGATTCGTACATACGAAATAAAATACTAAATATCCAACAGTAAAAACATAAATAAAAAAATCAATTGTTGGAGGTGGTCCTCATCCTCCTCTGGTAGGTGCATCTACTCGTTATGCCTACTTGTGCAATAGTCAATGCGTCCCACGGGAGGGCATAAGTATCGATGCCCTTAGGTACTGCCCTTAGGTGCATCATTCAGTCTAGGTTCTGAAGTCATATGTCTCCTTTTAGCCATTACAAAGCCATGCAAGCTCCTTTCCCGGTTGCATTAAATGCATTTTGGTACATAACACTGAGCTCGCTCATCAACAACCCTGTGGCCTTCGATTGGCACGGAGCTTCTTCAAGTATGGGATACTGTTAGCTATAAATGCATTGCGACATTGTCATGATGATATGGTTGATGTGTGAGTGATGTCCAGGTGGGCAGAAGTCGTGTTTGTTCCTAGGCTAGTGGGCTGCCATTGCCATGTATTTCAACAGCCCCATGCTATATGCCCAACCAAACATTGGTGAGCATGTCTCTTTCTTTAAAAATAAATAAAAAAATCCACTTTAGTATATAGCCAAACAAATAAGGAAGAAAACATAAGAAATTCATGAACATGTGCTTTGAACCATGAACTAGGAGTAAAGAACAAAAGGAACTCATGGACCTATTCTCTGTTTCAATTTCAACCCTTCTTTGAAACTAACTCTATCCTTTTTCTTTTCCACGACTTTTTACTTTTTTTTTCATATTTGAAACACTTTTTTTTTTCAATAGACAAATAATATTGTTAAAGTGGACCATACTATACTGCGAATAGTGATACCAAAAAAAAAAAAAGGTTAGCGGGCCAGCTGATATAAACTTTTACAGGGGCACAGTGTATTATACCATATAGCTTATCAGCCCATAGTTCAAGGATAAAGTGTATTTAATCTTAAAAATAAAAAAAATGCTACTGAGAGATCATTTAGTAGCCATTTACACTTCACACTTCAAAGTTGTTTATAAAATTTGCATCCTTCGTCGTATTTTTCCTTGCCTTGATAGTTTTGCATTATGGTCTTATGCATTGTTTGCCTTATTCTGAATCTAAATTCTATGCTCCCATACTCAAAAATATTTGTTTATTTCTAAGGTGGCAATGTTGGCAGTTGGCATGAGGTCCTGGCAGTTTTACTTTGTGGCGCCAATCTGAAGATTGTGATTTTCCATTTCCCGCATGATTCTAAATATGACCTAACGTATTTAACTGCACGTATCTGAAGAAACATTTTGCTGCTCAAAGCATGGCAATACCACAATTCTGGTGGGTTTAAGAAAGAAAGAGATAGAAAGGAAAAAAACAAAAGAAAGAGACAAAGTAATTAATGAGATAAATGATGTAATGAAAAATGAAAAAAGAAATTAAAAAAAAAGAAGCTAAAATGGAAATGAGATGGAAAATAATAATAGGGCAAGAAAAATAATGCATTTTTGTGTATGTCTTATAAATAGATAATACTCAATTTTAAAATCTTCAGGAATAGATCCTATCTATGTAAACTTCTCCATAAGAAAATAAGAAGGTAAAATAAATTGAATTTCTTTCATAAGCTAAAATCAACTTATTATATACTTCAGCTTATGAAAAAGTTACATGAGAGAGTTTTTATAAAAGTTAAGTGTATAAGTTGATTTTAACTTATAAGAGAAGTTCAATTCATTTTACCTTTTTAATTTTTTCTCATATAAATAATAGTGAAGAAAGTTATCCAATAATCATTCTCCTTTTTGAATTTGCTTTTAATTTTGTACAAATTACTTCCTCCGATCCTATTTATAAGACCCAATTAACTATATTACTAGAATTAAGGAAATTGGTTAATTAAGCATTAAATTTGTCTTAAATTTATACTTATATATTTTTTTAAACTACCCCTAACATTAGACTTTCTGTCTTCCTCTGAGTTTAAATTTAATATATTCACTAAATATTTATTGAACTCAGATAAATGACTTTAATTAAGGGTATTTTTGTAAAGAAAAAAATAATGCAAAAGATATTATGGATTGGTTCTTATAAAAAGGACCAAATAACATTTTCAATTTAGTTCTTATAAATAAGACCGGAAGGAGTATTTACATGAAACATGACCCAATTTTCTTAAAGTTGAAAGGAATTAATTAATAGAGAAAAATTATATTAGGTGCTTCTATAGAATTTTTACATTTTATACTATTTACCATCTTAATTTTGTAAGATGTATTATCTCACTTCCAAAATGTTTTGAAAATCAGACCAATCATTGAATTGGCCAAGAAACAAGTTCAAGGTTCAATAATTGAATCGCGATTGAATCATGGTAGAATCAATATTCGTAAAATAATCATTATATATAAAATAATATTAAAGAAACATAATATCATAATTTTATAACACTAAAAACTAAAAATAAAATATTATTTTATAGGTTCTTAACATTTAAAGTACACACAAAAAATAAATCAAATATATAATATACTTAGGTTTAAATTTCAATAATACATAACTAATGTTCACTAACAATAACAAGTTCACATTTAGAATAAAAAAGAAAATTACAAATATTTTAGGTTGATTTTTAATTTTTTTAGGGTTTAGGGTTTAGGGTAATGACCTTGGATTAAACATTTATCATTTATCATTCTTGAACTGTTTTTTTTTTTTCAATTTTTGGCCAAGTTTTTTTTTAATCATTTTTACTGGTTTTGTACCAGTTTTTTTATTCTTTGATTAGTTTTTTCTCAAAGTTGATTTTTGTGCTTTATTTGAATTGGACACTAAATCGATTTTTGATTCCAATTTTCAAAATACTAACTATAATAACAAAAAGAAATATTTTAGAAGACCTAAAAAATTTCTTTAGGGGTTTTTCAAAAGTACGAAAAGATTTAAATGTAATAGGAACAATTTTTAAATATAAGATATTTTACAACTAATCAATTTTTAAAATAATTGTTAAACTATCATATATTATAAATTAAAATACATAACTTTGAGAGTGAGTCACTCTCTTAATTAGAAATTTTTAATATTATCTCTTCACACATTATTCTAACAACTAGTTATAAAAAGTTTCTCTTTCAACCATTTCAAATTATCTTCCTTTTATCTTTATTTGTGTACTTGATTTTCTTAATTATTAATCACTTTCAATCTACCATCTTTTATATCTATCTCTAAATTGAATTTGAATATTTTTTTAAAAGAAATTTTCAATACTAATAGTTAAAAATAACTTAATATCACAAGTCAAATTGTTCAATATAAATTCAAAATATAATTTATATATTTTTTATTATGAATTTTAATTCTAATATAATTTATATATCAAAAAATTTATTTATTATGAAATAAATATTTATTATGTGCAATACACAAACTAAAATACTAGCATTAACATAAAATTGGATCTAGCAAAACTTTTCATACTTTTCTCTCTTTCTTTTTAATTTTTTCTTCCAATTAAACTTAAATGAAATATTAAATAAAATATAACTATAGAGATCACTCATTTGAATTACTTGTAAAGTATAGAACTGTATATATTTCTTGTGTTGTTTTGTACAATCACTAATCCCCCATTTATAGGGTAAAGAACAAGATTAAAATGGAAACAAGGAAATGAGTAAAAATGGAAACAAGGAAACAGTAATAATGAGCAAAATCGGGAAACAAAACCATTCCTAATTTTCTCAAATATTCACAACACTCCCCCTCAAGTTGGTGAATGAATATCCATCATTCCCAACTTACCAGTAAGATCTGGAAATCTAGCACTAGGAAGCCCTTTGGTAAAGACATCTGCCACTTGGAGCCGGGTAGCAATATGTGCTATAATGATAAGGCCGTCATCCAACTTTTCTTTGATGAAATGCCTATCGATCTCTATGTGTTTTGTCCTGTCATGCTGTATTGGGTTATGTGCAATATTGATAGTCGAATTGTTGTCACAAAACAATTTCATGGGATCCTTATATTTAATTTTGAGGTTATCCAGAATAATCTTCACCCATAATCCTTCACATATGCCATGTGCCATGGCTTGAAACTCATCCTTTGCACTAGATCGAGCAACTACATTCTACTTCTTGCTCCTCCAAGTCACTAGATTCCCTCCTAGAAACACGCAATAACCGGAGATGGATCTTCTGTCTATGACTGTCCCAGCATAGTCAGCATCAGTGTATATCTCCATGGACAATGATCCGTCTCTTTTAAATAATAGTCCTTTCCCTAGGCTTGCCTTCAAATATTGGAGGATCTTCTCAACTGCCTGAAGGTGTCTCTCACAGGGGTCATGCATAAATTGGCTAACCACACTAACAGCATAAGCAATATCAAGCCTAGTGTGGGATAGATAAACGAGCTTCCCTACTAATCTCTGGTATTAGGACTTCTCAACAGGTGGACTATCTTTGTAACATCCCGGGCACTGACGAGGGCGAGGAGTGATCGCCGGTGCAAAAGAGATGAGGCACGGACAATGAGCGGCTCCTAACAGGCTTCCAACAAGAGGGGTACATGAATGAATCGAATACACACCCGAATGAGAGGGATACAAAGGCTGTGCAGGTATGGGACTGTACAGTTGAGGATGGCTTAAAGGAATTAATAAGTGCTACCTATACCAACAAGATGCATCTATTTTTCGGTAGCCTATCACTTAAGAACTCCATAGTTAAGCGTGCTTGACTTGGAGCAATTTAGGAATGAGTGACCTCTTGGGAAGTTTCCCAGGAAGCATGTGAGTGAGGACAAAGCATGCTGAAAAGTCTTGTGTTGGTTTGTGGGGACAGTCACTCATCCTGAAAGCGGCCGGGCGTTACAATCTTCACTTCCAATCTTGTGGTTCTATTCAATGGGCACCCCTGTGGTCTTGCAACCTAGTTTTCCTGTCTCCTTAAGGAGATCAAGTACATATTTCCTTTGGAAAATAAAGATGCCTTTTCTAGAGTAGGCAACCTCTATTCCAAGGAAGTACTTTAGCTTTCCCAACTCCTTCATTTCAAAATGGGTTGCCAGCTTTTGCTTCAAAGTAAGCCTCTTTGTCTCATCATCACCTGTAATGATTATATCGTCCACATATACTAGGAGAAGAGTGAGTTTGCTGTCAGGGGAATGCTTTATGAATAGAGTATGATCACCTTGGCTTTGATTGTATCCCAGGGAGATCATGACCTAAGTAAATATTCCAAACCATACTCGAGGAGATTGCTTAAGACCATACAAGGCCTTCTTCAACCTACACACCTTGTTCTTTCCACCATGAGATTCAAATCCTGGGAGAATCTCCATATAGACTTCCTCCTCCAGGTCTCCATGCAAGAAGGCATTCTTTACATCAAATTGTTGTAGGTCCCAGCCAAAGTGGGTGGCTAGGGAAAGAACGATCCTTACTGTATTCATCTTTGCCACAGGGGAAAATGTCTCCTCATAGTCAATGCCATAGGTCTGAGTGTATCCCTTTGCTACCAATCTTGCCTTGTACCGGTCTAATGTCCCATCAAATTTACATTTCACCGTGTATATCCATCTGCACCCTACAACTTTCTTGTCTTTGGGCTTATCAACAATCTCCCAAGTTGAGTTTCTTTCAAGTGCCTCCATCTCTTCTTTCATGGCTTGAATCCAATTCCTACTTTCCATAGCTTCTTGGACAAATGTAGGCGTTTTGATTGCATCAACAGCTACAATGAAACTTTGATGCTGGACAGAAAGATTATCAGTACATACAAATTGAGAGATGGAGTACATGGGATACTTGGCACAAGATCTCTTCCTTTTCCTCAAGGCAATGGGCAAATCATCAGTATCTTTCTCATTATCATCATCCTCAGGGACATTTGCCGCCGATTTAGACAATTCTATTTGCTGTGGGACCAGTGTGGGTTTTTCTCACCTTTGATATTTCTGTCCAAAGAATCGATCTTCCTCTCTCTTTCTTCTGTTTCATTGTGGTCTTCTAAATCCTTCTCTGCTTCATCATGATTAGAGTCTTGGACATCCTACAGACACGAAAGAGGCAATAAATCTAAGACAGACTCTATTTCTAAACTATTCTCCCCCTGAAGCTAAGGATGGACAAAGAAGGATTCTGTTTCATGAAAGGTGACATCCATGGACACAAAGACACGACGACTCTGAGGGTGATAACACTTGTATCCCTTTTTATTCGAGGGGTAACCAATAAAGACACATTTTACAGCTCTAGGGTCAAGCTTACCTCGATGGGGATTATGAGAGTGGACAAAGGCAACACATCCAAACACATGAAATGGTAGACCTGACATTAAGGGAGAAGAAGGAAAGAAAGACAACATGTGTGTTATCGGACTACTACCTTATAAGATACAAATGGGTAACCTATTAATGAGATAGGTCGCAGCCAGGACACCTTCTCCCCAATAGACATTTGGAATAGACATTTGGAAAAGGAGAGCTCTGGCAACCTCAAGTAGGTAACGATTCTTTCTTTCCGCGACCCCATTTTGTTGGGGGGTATTAACACAGGTGAGTTCATGAATGATACCATGATTTGTCACAAACTTAGAAAACTCAAGATTAACATATTCTATACCATTGTTAGAAGAAATTGACAAATATTTGACATACCTCATATTTATGTTTCATAAGAAAGGTCCACGTCACACGGGTACAATCATCAATAAAGGTCACGAACCACCTAGCTCCAAAAATAGATTTAATAACAGGTCCCCATACATCAGAATGGACAAGATCAAATGGAGCACTACTTTTATTATTACTAGGTGAATAAGTTAACTGATGGTGTTTGGACATTTGACAAACATCACAATGAAAAGACTCGATAGACTCTTTTGTAAACAAGTGTGGAAATAAAGACCTAAGAATGTTAGACGAAGGATGTCCAAGACGCTTATGGTGAAGCCAAATTTGGGAAGCAACCCAAGTTTTTGAGGTTGCCTGTTGACTAGAAGACATTTCCTTTATTCTTGTGCTTTTATTAGTTCGCTGGCGTTGCAAGAAGTACAACCCACCCTGCTCTTTAGCAACTAAAATCGTCTTTCCCGAGACAAGGTCCTGAAAGACACGATGAGAATGAAAAAAGTTTACTGAACAATTCAAATCTTGAGTAAGTCTATGTATAGAAATAAGATTGTTAGCCAATTTAGGGACATGGAGGACATTGCGCAGGGATAGAGTTGATTGGAGTTGGATGCTTCCAGATCCAACAATGGGGACATGTTCTCCATTAGCAACAGTGATAAGTTGTTTGCTTAGTACTTTGGAGTACGAAGTAAAGTGTGCAGAGAATAGAGTCATATGATCTGTGGCCCCAGAATCAAGAATCCAAATATTTTGAGAAATAGAGCCAGAGATGTTAAAGGAACTTTTACCCTTCATGGTCAAAGCATATGATCCAGAGGGCTTACTTAAGGAATCAAGAAGGGTCCAGAGACAATCAATTTCCTCCTGGCTGAAGGCTCTACTATCCTTTTCTGGTTAGGACACAGGCGGTTCATCAGCCACTTTTGTTGATCAGAAGTTGTATGATTGACCCACCTCTAAGTAGGTCCTTTGGTTGCTCCCATTCATTCAAGAACTTTCTCTCTTCCGTGAAGCTTAAAGCAGGTGTCCTTGGTATGGCCTGATTGTTTGCAGTACGTATAACATTCCCCACAACCACTCTTGGTGGAGGATTTCCCACCAGAAGTAGATCCTTTGTTAGAACCCTTACCTGTCACTATAGCAGATCCTGTGTTGGAATTCCCTCCATCAGGCATGATAGATCGTTGAGGTTCCTCACCCCACACAATATGGAAGACTCCAGAGAGTGGTGGAAGTTTTTCCTCGCCTAGAATTTGTACACGAATGGGATCTTATTCAGAATTCAGGCCATGGAGGAACTTAAAGATTCTCCCCTATGCAACGACTTCGGCATATGTCGCTGCATCATCTTTGCACATCTTGAAACCTTGGTATAGATCTAGCTCAATCTGTAACCAGTTCAATATTCCATAATATTCTGTCACTGAGAGGGTTCCTTGCCTAGTATTGAAGATCCTGCTCTCAATATCATAGCAGACAGCAAAGTCTCTCTTCATAGAGTATGTCTCGCGAAGATGCTCCCACATTTCGCGCACTGAGGAATAGAACATATAATTCTGGCTCACTTAATAAGTCATAGAATTCCATAGCCAAGTCATGATAAGAGAGTCCTCGTTGTCCCAGGCTTTGAATCTTGGGTCATCTTGGGACGGCCTACCCCCGTCAATATGGCTAAGTTTCATGCGGCCTTTTAGAGTAGTACGAACATATTGTGCCCATTGTAAATAATTATGACCATCAAGTCAATAGGAACCAACCAGATTTGGTAGGTCATTAGGGCCCAATGTAATAGTTTTATCCTCAATTATCACTGCCCAACACGCTCTAAAGGCAAAAATTGGTCAAGTAAAGGCGCATTAAGCAAAAAAACTACGTCAAGCAAAAAAGGGAGAAGAGAGATGATGTAGATTTGCACTACACCGCGCTGAAATAGGTGACACAAACCCTTGGAACGGACAAGGGAGACTCCAACGACCTCGTCTGTGCTGGCGCCGACGAGTGGATCTTATTGGAACAAGGCACGTGGCCTACATGCGCCGAGAACGTAGGTGCACATGGGGCGGAGACAGGCCCTGAAACTTCGGCATCTTGGTCGCTGGTGGAGGGCGCACCTCCTGGGCTAGCCATCGGTGCCAAAGGCAAAGGCGGCGGCAGTAGTAGGCAGCCGGCAGACGTTGCCGGAAACGAAGTAGCAGAAAATAGAGCTCCCAAGATCGGGAGCTCTGATACCAACTTGTAAAGTATAGAACTGTATATATTTATTGTGTTGTTCTGTACAATCACTAATCCCCTATTTATAAGGTAAAGAACAAGATTAAAATGCAAACAAGAAAATGAGTAAAAAACGGAAACAGTAATAATGAGCAAAATCAGGAAACAAAATCATTCCTGATTTTTTCAAATATTCACAACATAATTAATAAGTTTGCTGGATATTTTAATCTAAGTAGTATTAAAATGGACTAGATAATTTACCCTATATATTAAATGAGAATAATTATTTTGAACGAGAATGTTTTTAACTGTTATTCTTCAACGAGAGTGTTTTTAGCTGTCATTCTTCAACGAGAGTGTTTTTAAAGATTTTTTAATCTCTTATCTTTTTCAATCTATTATTTTTAACATCTCTTTCAATTTTAAATTAAATTTCAATATTTTTTTAAAGAAATTATCAATCAATAAAAATTAACATTATATTACAACAGTTGTTTATTATAAATTTAAAATATAATCTATATGTTCAAAATCATTTATTTACTACAAATTTTAATTATAATATAAATTATATATTCAGAAGTATTTATTTATTATAAATTTAAGTTATATAAAATAAATATTTATTCTGTACAATGCACAGGTTAAAATACTAGTTTAAAACAAATTTTAATCAGACAAATTTATGTCAATTAATAATTATTATAAAATAATTCAACATTAAATTAGTAGTTTATTTAATCTTAACTACTTTTTTGGAAATATTACAAGGCGTTCAGCGAATCAGATTGATTTGATAAACCTAACAATTCAAGCCAATTTAATTAAATTGGTTAGGTTAATCAGTTTTTTTTTTTACTCCAAATTCAAACCAAATCAATTATAATTGATTCAGATCTCATATTTATCTTTTTTCAAACAGAACAACTTGATGACCTGATCAACTTTCTACTTTTTCCTTTTCTTTCTTTTACATTCATTTTAATCTTCTTATAATTTTATCTATTGTTATCAAGTTTCTTAATTTGGTCATGTTTATTATGTAATTTTTTATTATATTTTGGGTAAAGAAATTAATGATATATATAAAGTGATAATTATATAAAAATTAAATATTAAATAAAATAAATAATTATTAAGTAAAGAACAAGGAATATTTTTACTTTTCATTATATAAAATTAAATATTTATATAAGATAAATAATAAGTAGAGATAATAAGTTAAAAAATAAAATAATTTATTTATTTTATCATAATCCGATGACTTGAACCAAATCAATACAACCTTATTCAAATTAATTTAGTTTGAGTTGAACAAAAAAATTAAAACTCAAACCAACTTAATTAAATATGATCGATTACCCTATATTGGAAATTATTTGACCCATGAACACCTCTAAGAATTACCAAAATTTACATAAGATCTTTTCAAGAAAAGATAAATAACATGTGATGTGATGACTATTGTGAATTTGTTATAAATAGTTCTTTTCGTGTTAGATTCTTACATAGTATACTTGTGTAAAAGTTGTGTATTTATGTCTCTTATATTTAGTAAAACTATACTTATTTAATATCTATAACAATATAGATATTAAATTTTATATTATTTTATTATGTAAAAATTTAACGTGAAATTTTTTATTCCCATTACGCCTAGAGTCGCAATTGGAGCCCGGATATGGCTGCGCTTGCCATTTAATCTTCACTCCTCGCCACTCTTCAATCGGCACGGCAACCCACTAAATGAATATCCTAATTTCCTTGCACTTCTCAACCACAAAATGATTCTCGGATAATAATTATTAATTATTGATGGAATAAATTTGTCAGTTAGCTGGTAAAATAAAAAATATTTTAAAAATAGCATTGTCGTCTTGTCAGTTAGTTACATGAGATAAATTTATGAATAGGTGAGAAAAAAATCTAATAAGATAAGATAGAATACTATATACATATATGATGAAAATTGATTGTCAATTACAACCTAATCTAGACAGCCAATCAACCACAAACCTCACCACCAATTAAGCAGCCAGTGGCCACTATCCTGACCGAACTTCATCCATTATTGAAGTTTCTGGTCCCAGCTCCCAAACATTAAATATTTTACACTGTACATCTGTACACCCCTACATTAAAGGGAAAAGCAAAATGCTCTTTACTCGTATTTGGTACACAAAAATTGCTTAGTTGAAATTACAAAAAAAAATGAAATAAAATATGATAAGATATAATAATTTTGACTAATGTTGATTTGGGGAAATAATTTTTAAAATATTAATCTTATAGCTAATACTCGTGTATTACTATTAAAGATTTTTAAAGTATAATGTCTTTATATTTTATTTTAAAATCATACCTCTCTCCTTTAAAAAAGGAATTTTATATATTATACTTTAATTCATTTTAACGTAAATAAACATTTTAATGATAGTGAACAACTACGAATAAACTTCTCATGAATTTTTTTTTTCTCTTATAGTAACTTTCAATGTCACCAATGTCAGACGAATCATACTCGCCTTAGAAAAATAAAATACAATAACCGAAAACATAAATACATGAAGCTTTGAAAAGATGAATTAAAACAATAATATAAGAAAGAAGGGAAAATATAGAAAAAATGAAATTCTAAATAAAAAGTGATTAAACCTTGTTTTCCTAGTATAATAATTAAAACCCAATTTTTTTTCTTTTATGAAACTCTTTTTTTTTTCTTTACCTTGTGTTATGCCAGTAATTAAAAAGTGTACAAGCTATAAAATAAAGATAGCAAGAGCAAAATTCAAATATTAGATAAAATAAAAAAAGAAAAATTTAAAAGAATGAAAAAATAAAGGCTTACTTTAACAAAGAAGATAAAGAAAATTAAAAAACTTAAAAATTTAAGTTGAAAATTAGAATATTTATCTTGGATAATAGCATTTTTAGGAGTTATTCTTCAACAATAATGTTTTTAAGATTTTTTTTTCAATGAAAGCATTTTTAAAAATTTTTCTTAATATTTTATTTCTTTTAAAATATTCTTTTCATCTTTATTTCCAAATAGAATTTAATATTTTTTTTAAAAAATATCATTAGTTGAAACTAACCTTGTATCATAATATAAATTGTTGATCATAAATCTAAAATATAATTTATATGTTGAAAAATATTTATGTATTATGAATTTTAATTATAATATTTTATATATTCAGAAGTATTTATTTAACATAAATTTTAATTATATAAAATAAACATTTATCTTGTATATTGTACAAACTGACATACTAATAACTAATTTTTTTTTTTTTAAAAAGATAAAATAAATACAGTGGAAAAATAAAAAAAATTAAACAATAGAGTAAACAAGTTAATGTGAAGGAACAAGAAGTATATTAAAATTTATATATAATGTAAATCCTTTATTTATTTAAAATACTAAATCAATTAAAACTAACATAGTGTGGTATAGTTGCAATAATTATGTCCCTTAAGCATGTGATCAGGATAGCAACCAAAACAAAAATCATTTAAAATAATTTAAATCTTTGATTGATTCAAATTATTAAATCAGATATTAGTTCAACGGTTTCAAAATTTATAATAGATTTTATTATATTTCACCGATTAATTTATAATAGTGTTGAAATTGATTGACTGTATTTATTTTACTATATTAAACCAAGCAGTCTACTATTAATGTTCAACAAATATTAATTAATTATTATTTTAATTTGTGCATTGTACAAGATAAATATTTATTTTTATATAATTAAAATTATAATAAATAAATATTTTGAATATATAAATTATATAATAATTAAAATTTATAATAAATACATATAAATATTTTTAATATATTAATTATATTTTAGATTTATAATAAATATTTTGAACTGTGATATAAAGTTATTTTTAACTATTGACAATTTTTTTTAAAAATTATTAAAATTTAATTTAGAGATAGAAATAAAAGATAGCAACTTGAAAGAGATAGATGATTAAGAAGATCAAGTGACAAACAAAGATAAAAGGATGATATGTTTGAGATGGTTGAGAGCTAAAGGTTTTTGTCAATTACAAAAGTAGTATGTAAAATATATATTCAAATAAGAAAAAAAAATTATTGATAATGACTAACTGAGAAAGTGAGAAGACTCTCCATGGGCATGTGTTGGTTTGAATCAAGTTTGCGAGATATTCCAATCCAAATCGATCAACTATGGCTGGTTTGGATCGGTTTGATTTTCTACTTTTTTGTCATCAACTCTAATCGAGCCAATCCGACCATGATCGGGTTGATTCGCATCGGGTCATCAAATTTATTATTAAAATGATAAAAATCTAAAACATTAAAAAAAGGATAAAATTATAAAATGTTGAAAAGGTGTAGATCTTTTATTATCAAACTTATCACAATCTAATCATTATTAGCATCCAAATAAAAACAAATAAACTGATGTATGTTTGACAATTTGAGATTAATTTGAATAAATTAAAAAATTGTTTGATGAAATAAATAATAATAATAAAATAAAAAGAAAGAAAGAAATAGATTAACCATGGTTAAGAAAAAGAAATGGTAAGTGTTCAGTGATAATAAAATTAAAAAAAAATAAACAAAGAATATGACATCAAGTTGGTTTGAATTGTTTGGGTTTTGTGCATCCAAATATGATATCCGAATTGATCTAATTGGATTGGTCATTTTAAAATCCAAACCAACCTAAATTTTCTTTTTTAGATTGGTTAAAATTGATCGAGTCATTGGATCAATCTGGACTTGTGTCTAACTCTAAAGGAGAGTTTGAATCTTACTCTTCAAACTATATATCTTAATTTATAATATAAAAATATATTAATTGATTATTGCAATGGATATTAATTGATTTGTTTAAGTATTTGTTTCGAATAATTTATAACAATATTAAAATTATAATTGTTGATAAAGAAATTTCTAAAAAACATATTGTAAATGAAAAGTAGAATAATAGTAATATTATCATGTACTCCATGATTTATGTTAATAAAATTTTTCTTTTTTAAGTTCATGTAGCATCATATCAACACTTTTACATCCATATATTGTTAGTTTGAGGAAGAATAAGTTTGAATTTCTAAAACAAAAAATTAATAATTAGTAAAACTGATAGATATTTCATATCAATTAACATGGTGAAAAATAAATCAAAACTTTTGCAGGTGAATTATATGTGACGTAAATACTTCCACAAAATCTATATCTTGATTAGAAGATAAATAAATAAAAAAATATCATGATTGGATGTCTCAGGAAATGATTATAGGTGCAGTATGATACAGTGATCATTTGATACATTTAAAATCAAAAGTCATAATTACACTTACATGAGTGGCAAAACATCAGAATAGCTTTATATCATTTTCGTTAGACATTTGACCGAGGTCATTATTTATCGTGTAATATACCGTGTTGTCTCCCTCGAGAACTATATTTGATAGACGACGTAAAGATATAAGCACTTTCCAACGTGTGCCTCGTCCGTCCTGTATCACTAAATAACACTTATTGTTCTCAATTTATTTGGTATTTGTTAAAAAATATTTTAATTAATTTGTCATTTTAAAATATTAAAAATATTAATTGTATTTTCTAATAAAATTCTTATTTATTGCTATTTCAATTTATAATACATTAATTAGTTTTTTGTTATCTACCTAATAATTATTATAATGAATAAGAGTATTTTAATAAGAAAATATTATTTTGTTATGTGAATTAATATAATAAATTATTGTCTTAAATGTATGTATTTTCTAAACGATAAATAAAATGAGAAAGCGAAATATTGCTACTTCGGACGAATAATTTGAGTACAAAATTGGGATGAATTCAAGTGTAATATAAGAAAATAATAGGCTTAATTGCACTTTTGGTTCCCCAAGTATCGCAATTGTGTAATTTTTGTCTTCTAAGTTTCAATTGCACAAATTAGGTCTCAAAGTATCCCAATTGTGCTATTTTAGTCCCTTCATCAATTTTTTATTAAATATTTAACTAATTTTGCTAACGTGGCATGCAAAAAAAAAATAAAAAAATTATAAAATTGACATTAGTGAGATTTGAACTCCCTACCTCAAGTTCCAATAACAACCTTCAATGACTATACTAATAAGTTTCTTTAATATATTAATGAAAAATATAATATATGTAACCTAAATGGATACCAAAGTTGCACATATATTTATTACTAATAAATAAAACAAACTTATACTTAATATATATTAATAATAATAATTAATACTAATATTATTATTAATAAGAATTTTATATTATTAGTATATTAATAGATAAATTAATAATTTAAAAAATATAAATTATTTAAAATATGACATAAATGGTGAAGAAATATACCAATAAAATAATAATCCAAGAAAAATATATTAATATTATTAGTAATATTATGTTATTAATATATTTATGTGGAAGTATAAATTAATATTAATAAATATTATTAGTATTAATTTGAGGTATTGAGATCCATGATGATGTTGAGCATCTAATTTACATATTTTAATCACTAAAATTTATATTCATATCATATATATTAAATTAACCCAATAATTTATATCAAATATTCATATATTTATATCATATTTTAAATCATTTATATTCATTAAATTATTTTATCTATTAATATACTAATAATATATAATTATTGTTAATAATATTAGTATTAATTTATTAATAATATTATTAATATTAATAATTTATATAATAAATACAAATTTTTTTGTTTAGTTGTAGTAAATATATATGCAATTTTGGTCTACAATTAAGTTACATATATTATATTTTGTATTTATATATCAAAGAATTCACTAGTTTAGTGGTTAATGGTTCTTATGGAAACCTAAGGTAAAGGATTCAAACCTTACCAGGGTCATTTTGATATTGTTGTCTTTCATTTTGGCATGACACATTATTATGTCACATCATCGACACGTCAAAACCTAACAGCTGCCACATCATTTGTTAGGTCATCCGTTAGCGCCACATCAGTAAAATTTGTTAAA
Source organism: Spatholobus suberectus (assembly GCA_004329165.1). Classification (NCBI taxonomy): domain Eukaryota; kingdom Viridiplantae; phylum Streptophyta; class Magnoliopsida; order Fabales; family Fabaceae; genus Spatholobus; species Spatholobus suberectus. The sequence goes on along the minus strand of CM014730.1, from coordinate 73,803,012 downwards.
TATTTAACAAAAAACTGACAGAAGGACTAAAATCGTACAATTATGATACTTGAAAAACAAAAAGTACAACTAAGCCAAAATAATAAAAAAAAAGAAAAAAAATAATAGGAACCATACAAACTATTTTGTATGTAGCTTACGTCAAAGCGTTTTTTGTACTTCTCAGTATTATCGAATAATGTTTTCCTTGTTGTTCTAGGGGTTACCCCGATCATCAATCCTTAAGTCGACCCACCTTAGCATCCGACTTAAGAATTACTGGATCAACTAACAGTGACATCAACAATCAAGGCTAACCTGGGTTGATTGTCTCCCTTATCCCAACTATCATAATACTACCTACCCCGATTATAACGATTTACTTATCCTGGTTATGACTTTTATGACCATTTTGGTCATAGCAAGGAAAATGTTCAATGTGGCACCCAAACGCATGCTGCCACATGGCATCTAAAGTGGCATTTCAAACCTCTTTAACGACTTTCCCCTCCAAAATGTTCTATGTAAAGGACTCCACACACATCAAGTACACATAACTCTCTCATTCTCATTCTCTCTCTTACGCTCTTACTGACTTAGGCATCGGAGTCCAATAGGTGCCACCACTGGAGACATTCATCACTACCACGGATTTCATCAGAGCTTTTTCCTCCTTTTCCTCGCGCTTTACCTCACAACATTGGTGCCATTTGTAGGAATCGTTTTATGATTCTCTCTTTACTTTCTTTGTTCTCTAAGATTTTTTTTCATAAGGGTTAGCACGAGGAAGCACAAGTCCACTATGGCAACATCTCCACCGAAGCTTGCACCACCGCCACCTAAGGACGATGAAGCAGCCTCTGTCACGCCTGAGAGGGAGTCCAAAGCAAATAGTGTTTTGGCACCATTGGTCACCATGGTTGATCTCGCTGTATTACTCTAACAACAAAGAGAGACATTGAAGGAACAAGAGAAGATTATTGTGGAGCTTCACGCTGAGAAAGAAAATTAGAAAGTCATGGAGAATGGCTATGATTATACTAGGAGGTTGGTAGTGTCGGAGTTATAGCCTACTCATGTTGCACATGAAATGCATGACGCGTATATAACTATTGGAACAAATGAGGATGATGAGATGATTCCTTTCAACCTTCCATTCTCAATGAGGATTTTGAATCTATGTGTACTGAAGCAATTGCAACAACTATCTTCTCTAGAGTTGTATGGTGGATCTACTAATCCAATCGATCACCTCTCAGTGTTTGAATCAGCGATGTTGTAAAAGGAGCTTCTGCTTCACTTATATGTAGGGCGTTCCACTCACTCTAAAGGGAATGGCATTGAAATGGTTCCAGTCTTTAGAGCTAAGATATATTAACTCGTGGATGGTACTGAGGGAGAAGTTTAAGACCTCCTTTGCAACCAACAAGGCCAGGCCTAAGATGAAGGCGAATTTGAGGAGAATATGTCTAGGTGTAGATGAGCAGCTGAGGGATTATATAAGAAGAGTCAACCAAGAAGCAAGAGCAGCAGAGAATTTACAGGCCCCTAATGTAAGCCAAGGATGGGTTGTAGGAAAGTTCACCTTTTTTTTATATTTTGATCATGAAAACTCTTCCGACCTTAATGAAGGAATTTTTAAAGAAAGCCAAAAAATACATTAATTACGAAAATGTGTTAGGGCCAGGCCGGCAAAAGCAGCCGAGATTGCAACGTAGAAAAAGAATCCGGCACCTAAGGCTGACAAATTGCTATGTCACGAGGACCAAAGTTTTTATAAAGAAGGACCGCGATTTAAGGAATACACACTGTTGAACACCTCGAGGGGAAAGATCTTGAACGAGGTATTCAACGTAGAGTTTGTAGAAGAAGGGATGAAGCCTCCGAAATCGTTGAAAAACAAAAAAGGTGGGGATCAATCTAAATTTTGCAAGTACCATAAGGCATCGGGACATGATACCGAATGCTATCAGTTGAAGGATGTTGTCGAAGTGTTGATAAGGCGAGGGAGACTTAGTCGCTTTGTGAAGCAAATTAGAGATAATCGAGGTAGATTCTGACGTTCCCTACAAGCGAATAGGGAAAGAACAAGGAGCACTAGAAGGGGGCATTCTCCCCTGAGGAGAGGAAGATCACCACATAGATACAGTCCTCGCAGGAACCACACACCACCTCAGTCTTCATAAGATGATGTCGAGATTCAGGTTATACAACACGTGTTGCTACGCCAATCCTCATCTTGACAACCTACAAGATCTCCTGTTCATTCCCTAGCACAATGTCACAAGATCATCTATGTCATAGTAGGTGGATTTTCTAGCAGAGGCCCTTCAAACAATGTTAGGAGGAGACATGCTAGAGAAGTCTTGACTACTTCTTCCAGGATTCAGGTTGCTAATAATCCAATTAAGAAAAGGGCATCACCACTAACCTTCAATGATTTTGCCTATAGTGACATTATGTCAAACCACGATGATCCCCTTATGGTGAATGCACTTATAATGAATAAAGAGGTCCACAAACTCTTGGTGGACATTGGTAGTTTAGCTAACATTATAATCTACAAGCTTTTGGAAAAGCTGAAAATACAAGAATTTGAGTTGATGATGTATAACGAGGATTTGATCAGATTCTTGGGGCAGCATATAATGCCGGTCAGCTACATTCGTCAACCAAAAAATCGTGATGACTTAATTCATCGTGGTAAACATTAAGTCTTCTTATTATGCTATCCTGGTAAGGCTAACATTGAACGCATTGGGGTCGTTATCTCAGTGTCGCATCTGGCAATGAAGTTGGTGAACGACAGCATGTAGATAGTCACTTTGCGAGGTGACCAGAAGAAGGCTAGAGAGTGTTATAAACAATCTTTCAAAGCCGACCTTAAACCTAAACTGAAATACAAACCCAACATCGATATAGGAAAGGTACTGTTGGTGGAGCTAGATTGCCAAGTTGAGAAAAAACATGATTCTTGGATACCTCGTCCAAAGCTAGAAAAAGAGTGTATCCTGGTTGAGATTGGAAAGGAAGCCATTCAAGTTGTGAAAATTGGTGTCGACCTAGACGACAAGATGAAGGCTAATTTATTAGCCTTGTTGAAGAACAAAGCTGGCCTATTTGCTTGGAAGCCGATAGACATGCCCGAGATAGATCCTAATTTTATTTACCATCGGTTGGAAGCAGATCTTTCAGTAAAGCTGTTGTACCAACGAAGGAGGAAAGTGGCCCTAAAACGCCTACAAGAGATTAAAAGGTAAGTCTTCGAGCTTTTGAACGTCAGTTTCATTTTAGAAGTGAAATACACCACTTGACTTGTCAACACAGTCCTTATTAAGAAACAGAATGACAAATTGAGGATATGTGTTGATTACACAGATCTTAACAAGCATTACCCGAAAGATTCATATCCTCTGCTTGACATTGACAAATTAATGAATGGTTCATCCAAGTATCGTCATCTATCTTTTATGGACGCATACTTTGGATACAACCAAATTTTGTAACGACCATCTGTCACCACAGTACTACATACAACCCCATACATAATTAAGATATTTAATAATAAGTAATCAACATGCTATATAAAATATACATATAAGACATAATATAATATGATATACAGCCCCAAATATATCAAAAAGTACGGGAGATACAAAACAAAACTCCCTATAGCTGGTCACTATATAATATATACATTCAAACTTTAAAGAGAAATGAGCTTCCAAAAAAGCTCCACCCAAGAAGGACCTTCAACCTTTCATGCTAGGACATCCATTATCAACTACGAAATACAGGATCTACTAGAGTCTTTCCCTCTGCTCCCATGCCAAAATGACGTGATCATCACAGTCACAGCAACATATAACAATAATAGCAATCACAACAACCATACCACAACGAAACAGCAAGGCAAGGGTAAGCTTATATAATAAAACCACATAATATATACAATTCATATTCTCACACCAACATACCAAGATAGAATCCAAATCATCAAAGAAATGGGTTTACATACCAGACAACAAAATACATCATGCTGTTAATCCCATATGTCAATGTATGAATGACACGACTCTTGAAAAATTTCTACATTCCAGACAATTAGCCAGGTCTTATCCTCTACCATGGCCATCTAGCACCATTCAAGGATTGCCAAAACTCTGATCAGTTGAATAAGCTTATGATTGTCAGGATAAATGTATGTGGGTGGTGGTATACAGCAACATAAGGCCTGCACTGCCTTGGCCCCTTGCGGGATTTACCCATCCACTCATCCCCTAGGCCCAGCTTTCAGACCCCATTTCTCATTCAGACACTAGGTTGGAGGCTTGTCTAAGTCTCAACTCCATTCACCCCCAACTTCCATGCCTACCCATATGCAACATGAGGCCTATACAACCTTAACCAACAACATATGCATGAATGCATACAACATACCATAACATCAGCCTAACAACAAGTCAACATATGCATATATATATATATAAGGCGATATACGCACACCACGTGGCCTACTCAGCACCACCTGTGGTCCAACAACTATTATCAACACCATACAGGCCCATTCCAGCCTCAAGCATAGTCAACAGGTTAGGCCCTATCCAAGCAGCCCACCTCATGAGAAACCTCATACAACAATATGATACACAATAAGTGGAGGTCTTATCTAAGCAACCTTCCACTTCACAACCAATTCAACAATCAACTACAATTTGAAAACCAAGATCTTCTTTGAAAACCATTTGGAAGATTGGAAAATCTTGAGCTTCACAAACCCTTCAAATAATTCAATTTCTTTAATTCAGAGAAATCATATTTAAACTAGACCACTTTCCATCATTCCCAAATAGAACTTTTGAAAATGTATAATACCTTTTTATATGTGCATATACATAATATTTCACAATTTGAAACGGAAACTTTAAAATTTGAAATAGTACATTCAATTCTGAAATAACAGATTAAGTACTACAGTAACATATTATATCAATTTAGTAAAAATGCACCAGAATTCATTTTCTGGCAGGGATAATCGATTATAGATTCTCATAATTGATTATTCCAAAACCAGTTTCAGGAAAATTTTTACTAAAGCCCAAATAATCAATTATATGATCCCATAATCGATTATTCCAGAACCGAATTTACAAAAACAACTTCTGGAACTCCAGATAATCGATTATGTGATCCCCATAATTGATTATCTACGACGAAATCTAAAAAAAATGCGATTTTCTATAGAGAATTCAACTCCTCAACCAGATAAACTCAATTCTTGAATCAATAAGAGTTCTAACGTCATCAATCCACCTCAACCAAACTCATATACATCAGATTGTACAACAAATTCAACATTTCAACACCAAAAATCATAAATCTTCCCCAAAACCCATTTTCCCCCAAAATATCAAAACCACCAAATATATCCACATCCACAAAGATTCAACCGTTTCTAAGGCAAGAAATCAACATATTAATAGTCACTAACATAGAACAACGAATTTATAAGTTTCCTTTACCTTTAAAAATCTCCGAATTTGAATTTTGGTTCTTTGATAAACTTGTGTCTTGAGCCAAAACCTTTCACAGATTTGTTCCTTCTCTCACCACAATCACTAAGTCGGGCTTAGAAATCCTCTAACACACTTATCAACTTCATATTTTTAGAGAGAAATGAAGAGAGAGAAAGTAAAGAGAGAGGAAGAGAATGAGAGAAACCTCCCCCTTTCCCTTATATACTTTGGCCTCTCGGAGCTCTCATACGAACTTTTTGCCAACTAAGGCCCAAATCTCACCAAGCCACTCCCTTTATCTCAAAACTGGTCTAACTTAACTGTTTTCCCTCACAAGCCCAAAATCACACTCACAACACATCTCATTGGCTCAAGCATATATCTTAAGTTTCCTAAATTCAAATAAGAATTTTCAAACAAACAACACCAAACCATCACTACATATGACATACTATACATAACAACAATTCATTATTCCTTTCAATCGCCTAAATTGCATATCAAATTTCTACTTTTTAGTTATTAAAACACTTAGTCATGCATTAGTAAAAAAAAACAAGATGTTACAAATTCCACTTCATCTTGAAGACCAAGAGAAAACCGCCTTTATGACTGAGAAGGCTAATTATTGTTATAAAGTAATGTCGTTTGGGTTGAAGAACATGGGGTCACATGTTAGAAGATGATGAACAAGATGTTTGAGGAATAGATATAGCAGAATTTAGAAGTGTATGTGGATGACATGATTGTTAAGAGTGCTACTCCTGAAGCACATTTTGAAGACTTAGAAGAGACTTTCACCCAGTTAAGAAAGTAGAACATGAGGCTAAATCCCAATAAATGCACGTTTAGAGTCTCGGCTGGAAAATTCTTGGATACATGTTATCTGAGAGAGGCATTAAGTTGAAACCGGAGAAATGTCGAGCTATCTTAGAAATGAAAAGCCCTCAACGTGAAAGAGGTCTAGAAGTTGACTAGACATTTAGTTGCACTGACAAGGTTTGTGGCTAAATCGGCACAAAATGCTCCTTTTTTTTTTAGACTTTTGAGGAAAGGCAAACCATTTGAATGGACTAAGAAGTGTGAGGCCGCGTTCCGAAGGCTGAAGGAGACTTTGTCATCACCTTCCTTACTCACCAAGCTTGATTCAAGGGAAGTGTTATATTTGTATTTAGTTGTTGCCAACGAAGCTGTGAGTGGAGCGCTGATAAGGGAAATGCTAGAAAGGCAAAAGCCAGTCTACTTTATAAGTAGGGCCCTTCAAAGGGCTAAACTAAGGTATCTAAAGATGGAGAAAGTTGTGTACGCACTTATTATGGTGGCTAAGCGGCTCAAACCGTATTTTCAATCACATCAGATTGTGGTCTAAACAAACCAACCTATCCGACAGATTTTGCATAGACTTAAGTTAGTTGGAAGAATGACAACTTGGGCTATTGAGTTATCAAAGCATAGGATACAATATGAGTCGAGACAGGCGCTAAAGGCTCAAGCACTGGCTGACTTTGTCATCGAGTTAATCCTAACAGATCCGACATCCCAGGACTTGAGATGGACTCTCTTTGTTGATGGGTCATCCAACGAAAAAGGCAGTGAAGCTAGGATATTATTGGAATCCACAAGTGGAGTTATTTGGAGTAGTCTCTGGCCTTCACGTTCCCTACCTCGAACAAATAGGAAGAATATGAGGCATGCATAGCCGGGTTGATGATGGCATGAGATATAGGTGCAACATCAATGCAAGTGTGTAGTGACTGTTCATGATCTCGTAGATCAATGGAGCATATTTGGCTAAGGAGCCAATGTTGCAAAAATATTTGGCAAAGACCAAAACTCTTATCATTAGTTTTGACAAGATATAATTTGTTTACATATCTCAAGAAAAGAATGTGAGGGTTGACATCTTGTCCAAGTTGGCAAGTACGAAGTCCTCCGACTATAATAGTGAAAAAGCAAGAAGAAGAATTACTCTTACCCTTAAGGAAAGTTAATATAGTTTTGATGATTTAGTCTCTTGATGAGTGCAAAGTTGTAATGCGTGTTTATGTATGTGTGTGTGGTTATGTGTCTTGCATTATTTATCTTTATCCTTGATGGTTTGATGATGATGAGCTCAAAGTTTAAAACTTAAAGGATTAACAAAGTGGTGACATGTTTTTTATAAGTCTAAAATTGAGTTTACAGAGAAATAATTGGATAAAATATGGTTTTAAATTGATAGGAAGTGAATGCTACATATTAAAGCTTTAGAACAATTCAATCTTATGTTTAAGAACCATTTAATCGGATAAATTAGCTTTGTAATCGATTAAAACGATTGAAAAATGCATGAACAGTGGAGAAATACATTGTTTTAACCAGTTACAGTGATATATAATCAGTTATATAGTTTTTGTTTTAACTAGTTACAATATTATGTAATCAATTATTTCTGTTGTAATTAGTTACATAATTCTGTAACCAGTTACATTTTTATAAAGTTGTTTTATCCTATGCAAAAATAACTAGTTACAAAGCTATGTAACTAATTATTCTAGTAAAGCGGAAATAGAATGCATGTTGTTTTAACTAATTATAAACAAAAATAACTAGTTAAATCCATTCAAACCTCATTTTCTAGATTTCTAAAAACAAAACAACTAATTACAAGTCCAAATAACTAGTTATTCTAGTAAACTCTATAAAATGTGAACCTTAGTGAGTCTTTACACATAACTTCAATTCTCTAAATTTGAGAGAGAGTTTTTCTATAAAGAAAACATATTCTTCTTCTTCATCATTATAAGTTTTATATCAAATATCAAGAGTTCATCATGGATCAACATTGGAGATAAAAGAAAAGTCTCTTTTGGGTAGAATTTGGTTGGTTCTTCATTTGTTTTTCATCTATCACAAATCAAGGTGATATCTAACCTTTTCTTTTGGTTTGATTTTCATTCTTGAGATGGGTTATCTCAAGTCTCTCTTATGGTAGTGTTCCACAAGAAAAGATTCAAGTGTTCTTGATAGGTTTTTCAAGAAACTTGATCTTTTGGTTGTGTTTGCTTGTAATTCTCTTGTTTGTGCATAGTGTTTGTAAACAATTGAATTGCATAGTAATAATTCCAATCAACTTGATTGAAAACTGGATGTAGATCACAGTGGTGGTGACCGAACTAATATAAATCTTGTGTGTTCTTTCCTTTCCTCTACCCTCTTGCTAGTATATTGAATCTTGATCTCTTTAATTGATTGTATATAAATTCATGAGGCTCTTTGCATAGTAAAATCAAGATAATTGATCCAATTCTACACCATTCATATAACCAAATCATAATGATTCAAAATTTTGTGAAAATCTAGTTCTTCATCTTTGAAAAAGTTTTGGGGATTCTTGAAAATTTTTAAAGATTTAATTCACCCCTCTCTTGGATCCAGCCCATTTTTTTAACAAATAGGTCGATCATCTAGCAAGTGATTCATGAACCTAATCTCATCATGGCAGTAGAAGTAGAGCTAAGGTAGATAACTCCTATCATCAATTATTTATAGAAAGGCATCATTTCGAAAGATAAGAAAGAAACAAAAAGATTGGAAAGGCCAGCTGCACACTTCTGCATTGTGAATGGAGAGCTCTACAATCATGGCTTTTCTCAACTATTACTCAGATGTTTGAGAAAGTCAGAGTTTGAATATATGATGGCGAAAATACATGAAGGATGCTATGGACAGCACTTAGGAGGCAGAGCTCTAGCTAAGAAGATACTCAAAGTCGGGTATTATTGGTCGACATTGGAAATAATGCTATGAAATTCACTAAAAAATGCGACTGATATAAAAAATGCTCTGACATTCGTCGTGCTCTCCTGGAAGACTTGAGTACGCTCACTTCCCCTTAGCCATTCATTTGGTGGAGTATCGACATACTTAGCTTGTTCCCCAAGGCTCTTGGCCAAGTGAAGTACTTAGTAGTGGCAGTGGATTGAAACGGCAGCACTGGCTACTATCACAGCTAAAAATATAGAAAATCTTGTATTCCGACAGATCATTTGCAAGTTTGGGATACCAGATGTCATAGTGTTTGTCGAACAATGGCACGCAATTCATAGATCAAAGCAACACTTTGTGTCTGTAGAGCATCCCTAGAGCACTTGTAACTAAAGCATCTTCAATGGATTATTAAACTTACGTAACTTGATAATGTTATTGAAGTAAATGAATTCTTATAAAAGTTGCATATGTAAGTAACTACTACTAGATGTAGGTAACTACTAACTAGTTACTTAAAATTTAAAAATAATTTTTTAAGTCAAAATGAAGATGTTTGTGTAAGTAAAAAGATAAAATAGAACATACTAAAAATAAGTTAAGAACTCAAGTTTGGTTTTATTATTAGAGTAAAAGTTAATAAGTGCTCTTAAATCTTATGTGATACACTCCTAAAAGAGAATTAAAAATTCAAATCAAATTCTTGTATTGAAGATGTTCTTACTGTTTCTTAAAAATCATTGAATCATATTTCTAGAAATATAATGTGTGTTTGGACCTAGGTCTTGAGGCCACGTCAACATAAAAGCTCTATAGTGTAGCATATTGTTGCCAATGCTCGTATTTTTCATTCAAAATATGGTTCCAAACACCTTATATGTTTAGGAATATTATTCTTATGAATATGTTTGATTAATATTTAGTAATTTAAAATAAATAAATTTATTTAATTAAAAAAGTAAAATAGAAGAAAAATGACTTTTATGCATTTTGAGCCCAACCAAATTCTTCAAATCCCATTACCAACACATGCTCAAAATGACCACCTCACCTAGGGTCTAAATAGGAAAGGCCTCTTCTTAGTAAAATCTACCTACTAATTTATCAGGCAAAGTGAAGTAGATAATCATGCACAAACCTCTGTCTAGGCTTCTTTAAACAAGCTCTGGAAACTAAAAACCACTCCCCACCATATACATCTTGCATAGAAGGTTTTGCATAGAGTTGTTCCTGTTAAAGTTAAGCTTGCTAAGAGAGGCTTACGTACTTTGTGATACGTTCTGTCCAAGATGTCGTTTAGAAGCCTTATTTCATGCATTCAGAGATTGTATTTGGGCTAATCAAGCGTGGTTTGCTTCTCCTTTGAAGGTTCACTTCACTTCAACTTCAGCAGATAGAGATGATTTTTTCAAAGGGCTTGAAGGCCAAATCTTAAACTCCCCCTTGCACATTGTGGAACTTATCATTTCCTTATCCTATTACACATGACATTGAAGAAACAAAAATGCTTTGAAAATAAAGAGTTGCTAGTTATTGAAACTATTCGCAAAGCTTGGAGATGTATTATTTGTAGTAATTAGGATATGGCCATTCTAAAGTGAAACCCTCCACCAAGGGGTTGGTACAGACTAGACATTGATGTCATAGGTCCTATCAATGATCACTAAGGCATTGATGCTCTTGTTAATAAAGTTGATGGGTGATTCTTGCTACTACAACTTAGAAAATCCCTTTTCTTTCTTATTTTGATGTTGTGGAAGCTGTTGGTATGAGAATCAAGTTTCAAATTGTAAAAGATTTGTTATGTGTGATTCTCCATGTTGAAACAAACTTTTTTAACATTATCTCTACTCTTAAATCTAGTCTCACAACTAATTCATATTTTAGATTGCTAGTTTTGGATTGTAAAATCATTATCCCTACCTTTCATGATTTTGTTTGCACCCATCTTAAAAGGGAGGCTCACCAATTAGCCCATTTGTTTGCTAGATTTACTTTAATTAATGATGACTTCATTTGGTTAGAAGAAGTCCTTAATTATATTTTTGCAGCTTGGGCCTCTAAATTCATGCCTAGTTCATTGTCCTTTCTTGAAAAAGAAGAAGAAGAAGAAGAAGAAGAAGAAGAAAGAGTAGTCAACTTTTAAAATTAATATCCATACCTTAGTCTCACTTTCTCCCTCATTCAAAACTAATGAATGTGAGACAAAAAAAAAAAAAAACTTTTAGTTTTAAATGATTTTTTAAATTAAAATTGCCAAATAATTTATACTTATAACTCAAATTTTTATGACATAAAAGTTTTAAAGTTCAAATCCAAAGTATTACTTATAGGAAATTAAATATGTATCATTTAATTTTTTTTTGGGAAAAATATGAATTATTTGAATTAAATACCCATTAGTTTTAAGAATACATTTAAATACTTACTTAAAAGTATATAAATATAAAATTTTAACCTAAATTTTGATCATCATATCTCTATTTTTAATTTAGAATTTAATCTTAATTTAATTAAAAATTAATTAAAATATATTTATACTTTCATCCAATCTCTCTCTCTTTCTTATACACACACATATATATGATAAATTTATTAATTTTTAGGCTTAATTGCACTTCTAGACCAAAAGTTTTGGTCACCCTATAATCTCTAATTTGTGACTTTGGCCGCCTTTTTTTTAATTGAGCGAATTTAGTCTCCCAAATATTAAAATTAAGCAGATTTAGTCTACTGTTGGCCATTCGTTGACCTTAACATGACATGGTGCTCTGAAATTGACGTAATAGTACATGTAGCACTATGTGGACAACTGACGATGATGTTGATGTAGCATTAATATGCTGACATGACACTAACATAGGCTGCTTACGTGTTGCTAACATGACATGGTAGATATGTGGTTTAGAAAATACTAAAAGTGGTGGAGGAGAGATTTGATCACACAACCTCTTGCACTTTTGGCTTATTCAGTTTATAGTATACACAACATTTTATATAAAGTATTGTTGCTACATGGGTTAATTTCACTTTGGCTTCTTGAGTATTATAATTGTGCAACATTAATTTTTATTTAATATTAATTCTTTATTATTGTAATTTTATAAATTAAAATTTTAAATATTATAATATTAAAATAAATAATATAGTATATGTGATGTGATGGAGAAAGAATAAATAAATAAGAAGAAAATGGAAAAGAAAAAGAGATGAAAAAAATGAGATAAAAAGTTAAGATGATAAATTTATTTATTAAATATTTTTATTTTAATTATATAATTTATAAATTACACAAAATTATTTATTAATTATATAATTTTTTTATTAATTTTTTATTTTTATTTTGTATAATTTACATATTTTTCTATTAGTTGACATATATATTATAATTTAAATTTTTTATTAGTCTACATATATATTAGAATTTATATATATATTTATTAATTACATATAAATTTGTATAGTTTATAACTGTGTATAATTAAAATAAAAACATTTGATAAATAAATTTATCATCTTAACTTTTAATATATTTTAATACAATAAATATAAACATAAATAGTTTACACATATAAGCATATGATTGTATCTTCAATCATTAACAAAATTCTTCCCTCATGGAAAGACTTTAAAAAGTCTAAAATCGAAAAAAAAAATATGATATTTCTCTTGAACAATTGGGACAATCACCTTTGTTTAGAAAAAGAGTATCGTAAATAAGACGATACTAAGGAACTATATATTCAAGAAAATGTGCATATAATGGAGGAAGGTAAATTGGGTAGAAGGAAGCAAGATTTTGTTATTCTCGCAATTTCACAGGATAGTCATGGTAAAATTGCATTTATAACTTGGTTAACCGTTGGATCGAGCTAGAATTTTGGCAATAGATTTAAAATACATGATTCTTAAAGCTGAATGGTTGGATCATTAATTTGTTGCTTGTGGTGAGAGATATTCAATCCATATAGTGTACAAATTTTTGATACTTTCATCTTCTTGATTCTCTATTTGTAAGTTTGTAGTTTTAGTTGTTTGGTTAAGTGATGAACATAATTTGTGCACTTACTTGAGATTCTTTTATACTCCTATTTTGATCTTAATGTTAAGTTTGGGTACATTGGACTTAAACATTGCTACATGAAAGATCTAATTACAAATGGAGTAATATCAATAGTTTTTATAAGAACATAAATAAATCTTGCAAATCTTTTGACAAAAGGATTGACAAGGGATATGGTGTGTAAAACATGATTAGGGGTGAGACTCAAGTCCATATCTAATTAATCACCAATAATGGAAACTCAACTCACATTTGAGTAGTATCAAGTCTTAAGTTCAATGATGAAAGTACATTATTAGAGTGATTGAAAGTACTTAACAATAGATACATCCTAAGAGTTTAAAAGTAATCAAACTATAAGTAAATAAAAAGGAAAGGTTGAACATTTGTTCTCAATGGACTTATAACATGCACGTATGTGTTGAAGTGTTTATTATGGGGCACTTCTAATAAAGTCTACATATATACGAGTGAAGTGTGACCGTTTATTGGAGTTAAGGGACTGACTCTTAAAGCTCTCGTGAAAAGGATACCTGACATATAGCCTTATCAAATTTGTCACTTTAGCAATTCACTCAATAGTATCGAGATTGCATGTGTAAGTTATGCACGCTTGTTCTAATGATTATTTGGTTCAAAGCTTGTCTAACATAATATTTGCGATGAGTGAAATCCATGACTTATTAAGTAAAGATTCAAATTGCAAGATACCTTTATCTAAAACCATGTGATTTTTGAAATAATGGGATTTAGATATATTTTGAAAATAGTGAAGGATTGTGAGAGATTTTCAAAATGAATGAATGGTTGTATCCTTTCATGAAAATATGTATCTATTCATGAAAAGGTGCATGTATGAAAAGTTGTATTCTTTAATGAAAATGTGTATTCTTTCATTAAAGGATGTCTTTTTTCCCAAAAGTCATGAGATGTGACTTTTCACCAAAGATCAAAAGATGTGGCTCTTCACCAAGAATCATAAGATGCATCTTTTTAAAAGGCCATATCTTTTCACTGAAAGGCATAAGATGATCTATAAATAGAACCAATTTGTATGCAGAGAAAGAGACAATGAGAATAGTAATAAGACACTGATTTCTTGCGTTCAAATCACTTCTTTTCTTCCCTTATGTGCAGAAAGAATTAAGAAAACTATTATTATGTAAACTACCATTGACAATACACTTGATATGGGTGTGTAAACTATGTCAAGGAACTTCATTATATCCTAAAGGAGATTTGCGAAGACATCCTATTGCATCCAATTTCTATAGAGATTGGTAGAGGCAAATCGAACTTAAAGGTTAGTGTTTTACACACACCTTGGAGACTTGAGCTTTTCCTTTGTTGTTTTTTTCTTTCGTACAAGATAATTATCATCAATGATTTCCTCTGTGATATTACTTAATTGTAGCGTAGCCATCACCACCAATTTGCACCAATAATCTTTAGGTTTGAATACTATTCAAATAAAGATTGTACTAACAATCTTTAGGTTTAAGTACTATTCAATAAAGATTGTACAAACATTTTCTTCTTACCTCTTTATTCCTTTTCCATTGCATTACTTATATTATATTGTTTATTTTAATAGTATAATATTTATGTTATTTTTAATTTATAAATTAAAATATTAAATATTAAATAAAAAATAATTTCACACAATTATGATATTTGAAAGACTAAAAGTGCAATTAACCTATACAAAAGTAATGCTATATATAAAATATTGTTTTATATTTAAATCACACAAAACAAATGTTTTAGTTACTTTAATGATGTTAAAAGTGTAAGAGATCATGAATTAAATCCACTTCCACCACTTTTATCATTTTCTAAACCATATATCTCCATGTCATGTCAGAGTCAACAAATGGACCAAAACCGTTTAATTTTAAAAATTGAAGGACTAAATTTGCGTAATTAAAAAAATATAGATCAAAATCACATATTGGAAATTATTAGGGACCCAAAAGTGTAATTAAGCATAACTTCTATAATAATTATTTCAATAATTATCTCAATTATAATTTTTAATTAGTTAAATGTCTATGATTTTGCACTAACAGTAATAAAAATTAACTCATTTAATTATTTTCTCTTTGAGTGTTCAATTGGTGGTCTAGAGATAATAAGATAGAATATAATAATTATCTTATCCTGTTGTAATCAATTAGATAATAAAATAAGAAATGATAGTTATCTTATTCTGTTCTAATCAATTATTTAGTATGTAATATTATTTAGTTTATTAGTTTATTATTTGACATGCACCAAAGATTAAGGGGTGTATTGAATTGAGATTTTAAAAGACTATTTTGGCATAAAAAATTCTTATGGATTTTAAAAACTATGTAGGAATGTAATATTTTTTTAAAAGACTTTTATAATTAAGATTTTATAGTTTAAATTTTAATGGATTTATATCATAAAAATTTATAAGATTTAGAAGGATTTTATAGATTTATAAGATTTGGAAGGATCCCATGAATTTTTAGCAAACACTCAAAGTTACAAGAAATGTTGCAACTCTTTGTCCTTTCCTTGTTATTTTTTGTCACGAATCTCATATTTAATTACTAATACAACATATATAAGTATAGGTATCAAGCAATCAAAAAAATTAATATCACAAGAATACCTGTCATACTAATCAAATAATATGTTTGTAAATATCTATAACTAACATTGTTTTTAAATAGAATTTTTGTATTTAATTTTTTAATTTCTTCATAACAATGGATTGAAAAGGCATGGAAAAGACACACAGAAAAAGACACGAGTAAGGGAACAAAATGAAAAATGGCGATCTACATCAATGTAACTACATTAAAAAAAAGACTCAACAAGACAAATGTTTTTATAATAAAATCAATTCACAATACGCCCCCTATAAAGTAGAAGATTGTCTTATACGTTTTGACTGAGCACAGAAAAAATTCAAGTATCCAAAAGTTTTTATATGTTTTTGACATTGCCTTTTTGGTGATACACATAGTTAATTCATCTAAACAAGTTGATTAAAGGCCAAAATAAAAAAGTAGAAAGGTCATTTACTTGATTGTAAAAAAGTCTGGCAACCACAAAAAATAAAAGAATGAAAGAGTAGAAAAGTTTCAAGGGTTTGAGTAAGATTGTTAGAGAGGTGTGGTATTTATACATCCTATTAAAAGTCATACAAAATCCATCAAATCCACCATACAAAGTAATTCATTGAAATTTTGTATGTTTTTTAATACCAAATGATTCTTTATAAGTTGTAAAAATCTTAATTGAATACCACCAGATTTGATACCTTCTTTAAAATAATCCTAATTGTCTTGATTAAATACCACAAGACTTATTTATATTATTTCAAAGTCTTGATCAAATAGCATATGATTTTATCATAAAAAAGTATTTTAAGCTTATCATCATGCTTTTATATCCTTTACTCATATCTTGTCATATCTTGATATGTAGATGATAATAAATATAGTTAACTAGAAAAAAACAACAATAATAATAGTTACACGACAATAACTAAAGTGGAACACTTATTCATGTGGTTTATGGTGGACAAGTAATTTCTGACCATTAGATTTATTAATAAAATATTAAATGGTGCAAATGAATTACTTGCAACCTTTTATATCAATTTTTAGCAACTAAACTTGTTTTACACATTGTTAAATTTACCCCTTTGCACATTGTTCTCTTCTGCCGTTACAACTACCCTGCGACACCTTCATCCCTTATCCTTAAGTAAGAGATCCCAGGCATCTTCCATGCCTAGAAAAAATTTGATTGACCAAAAAGCTCCAACTCGTGAACCAATTATCAATTTTTAAAACCCGATAGTCACATTGGCAAAGTAAACAAGCTCAAACAATATCAACTTCAAGCCCCTACATAGCACTTAAACCTAAAATTTAAATTAACCAGATACACGTTGCAAAAATTTTGATGAAAATGAATGGTAAATCTACAACCATTGTAAACACAACAATTCTAATGGTGAAGCAAAAATTAAAAATAAAAAAGAAGATAGGATAAAGGGATTAACTATCTCCCTTCGTCGCGTTGTCGCCGTGACCGTTGGAGCCAATTTCTGGCATAGGCATCCTTCTTTCTCTTTTCATTCCTTCTTCTTCTTCTCTCCTCCTATGCTCTTTTTCCTCCTCCGCCGCCGCTATTCGCTACAACAGCCGCTGGAAATCACCTCTGGCTGCGTCAGCACCTTTTTTTTTTTTCTTTTATCCTCTTCGCTTCTCTCTCTCTCTCTCTCTCTCTCTCTCTCCCCTCTTCTTCTTCTTCCCTCTCCTTCTTCTCTTCACACTTCATTCCTCTCTGACTACAAACAGTTGTGGCTATGACGGCGCCTCCAGAACCAGTGGCCTTGTAGTCGCACCCCCTCTCTTCCTCTTCAACCTTTTTCCCCATTGATCTTCCATTTTCTCTTCTTTTTTCTCCCTAATCGCATCACCAAAACCACCGCACCCCTATCCGCCAAAGAGTCTCTTCTGCCGTCGACTTCGAACTTCCAACGCTTGCACGATCAACACCACCAAAGGCCACCCTCTTCAAGCTCTTTCAAAGAGACATTGCAGCAATCTCCGGGGCCTTCGAAACAGAGGCTCCTGTGTTTAGGTTTTCGTGTTCTTTCACATTGGGCATTAAGGTCATTGTCTTATATTTAAAAAATAATTGATGATGTGTACTAAAAAAAAATTGGCTGCAACCTGTTATTTCTGATTATAAAAGATGGTTCACGCTGGACCATGTGATTAGATTGTCTACCAGAGAACCTATCATAGTTACACAATTTTATCGATTTTTAAAGTTTTTTTTAAAAAAGATAAGCCATTAATTTAGTCTTTCAAATATTACTTTCTCTCTTCTCATAGTCTTCAAAAGTATTAAATTATATAAATAGTCTTTTAAGTATTAAATATCTATTAATTTGATCTCTAAATTGGTATTTTTAATAACATTAAGAGATTAATTTGATAATTTTTTAATACTTAAAAAATTATTTATTATAATTTTTAATACTTAAAAAATTACTTATATGATTTTATTACTTAAGAATCAATTAAAAAAAATCATAATACTTTAAGAATAAAATTGAGGATTTATTTAATAAAAGATTGGGTATGGGCAATTATGAATTTTAGAATTAAAAAGGTGAATGTGACGTGGAATGAATATAGGCGATAGGGGGGATGACGAGGCTCTACCCACATTGAGAAGACAAATTATAAGTAGGGAAGTTAAGAATATAGGAGTTGGAGTCGACGACAAGAAAAGAAGGAAGGCGGTGACTGAGGCCAGCGAGAACGCATAAATTAGGTGTGTCTAAGGGACACCTATTTTTCTAATTCCTATATTTCTTGGTTGGCACGAAGCGTAGCGCACAAAGAGAGAGAGAGAGAAAAAAAAAAGGATATCGTGTAGGAAGAAGAAGCTCTGGATTCCACCTCTTCCCGTCCTTTGAGACGGTTGTTTATGCTGCTTGCTCTTCAGGTCTCTCTCTCTCTACTCGCGCCTTTTCTTTCTCTCCGTGTTGTTTCAGATCCGATCCGATCCCCTTCGGATCCTTCCGATTTGTTTTTCGCAATCGTTCGTGCTTTAATTTCGCGATCGTTTATGCTTTTCCGTTATGATTTCGTCGATTTCTTGATGTTTTTGACGGTTGACAATCATGAATTGAATTTGTTTATTTATTTAATTTTGGATGTTTGTAGCATCATGCCTTGGTTTAATTTGGCTTTGGTGATGAATTTTAAGGGTTTGTTTTTAGGTTTGTGATTAATTTTTGGTGCTTTGGTGTTAGTTGGGGCTTTGAGATAGGATTCTGCTTTGCTGATCGGACTTGAATAATTTTCAGCTTCTGGAGTTTCATATTGATTGTAGTTTTGCTAATTTTCCGTCTTCTGGCGTGTATTCTGACACGGTGATAATTTATTTTGGTAGTATTAATGCCTCTGTCGGTGGGAATTGGAAATTTATCTGATGACTATCTAATCAATTCCTAGAGCTGCTCGTAGGCTATTTTTATGTGGAGGAATTTCAATTCTGGAATTTAGTTTCAAGTTGATACAGATTTTTAGACTGATAATTTGCTTTATTATCACTGGAAAACTTTCAAACTTCTCACAGGGTTTTTGAATTATAATTGTTAGAGTGTAAGTGTAAATGCAACCAATTTTACTAATATTTGGTCACAGACTCGCAGTCGTAATAGCTGTTTTGTTATAGCATCTGAAACTATAACCTGTCTGATTTCGTATGTCATTCCAGTTTTTGTTTTTTTGTTTTATTGGTCATGTATGGGAGACAAATTTGAAATATGGATTTATTATCAATCTAACCCCCAAGCTTTGTCCATGTTCTTTTTATTATAGGTCGGTCTGGGTTTGAATCTAAAGGATCGTGAATTATATTTTCAGACATGGAGGGAGTTTGTTTGTGGACAAATTGCTACAAATATCGGTTTTTTGCATTTCAAGAAGTGCTTGATTGGCGATTTTTCATCCTTGGAGATTTTCTTCGGGTTTCCTTTGTTAATTGCACTTAGTGTTCTGCTCCCCTTTAATGATCAGCACAGGGTACGTGATGCTACTTTCTTCTAATACAGGTGCTGCATCTTTAGTGCACTTGTACAAGTAAGCGCTTATTCTTATGCTTCTTTGCAAAACACCGATCCAAAAAGAAGTTTCTTGATAAGTGTTCCTTTGGCAGTGCATTGCTGACCCAACATTCAGTTAAAACTTCTGGTAAATCCTCTTCTTGGGTAAGATTTCTATGTGGAGAACCTCAATAATATGTCGTCTGTTTCAATTTGCAAAAAATTGGCTTGGCCTATTTTTGCTTCTACAGGGCTGAAGTATATAGATTGGTGACGGAATATTGGATTCTGCCTGCATCTTTGAGTGAAGCATTTCTGTGCGGACTGTAGTTATTGAAATCGTCTCCTTGTTGCTCTTGATGGGTATATTTGCTGACAATACATCAGTTACCTGAAGTTTCTGAAACAAATCCTACATAGATTTGATGAAGTAGATCTTATTATAGTTCTGAAGTCTTGGGTCACGGTGATTTTAGCTTGAGAGCAATGCTATTGCTTTGATCAGCCATTTTAGTGGGACCTGAGAAGTGTCAGTATGATCTCTGGTTCTTGTTCATTTCTACCACCTTTGTCCTGCAACCATTTCAAAGCCGTGGGTCTATTAATGAATAAAGCAGTGCAGCCCGTCCATCTGAAAGTTTCTGCTTCTATGCCCTCTTTTGCTATGACAGAAAATTGATGGTGGATTTTGCTGGACCAGCAGGAACCTGTTAATATTTTATACACATCTGAGCATCATCTACACAAGATAAATGCCATTTATCTTTTGGGTTTTTGTTTACATTTGTTGAATAAAGAAAGTGCTGCTTTGTGTTTCACGGTAACAATGGAGAGGTGATTCTTTTTCTTTTTGCTTAAGTTACTATTTTCCCCCTTGTTTACTGTTAAATTTTTTAATACATTTCCCTGCAAATACAGGTACAAGTTAATTAAGGAAGTTGGTGATGGGACGTTTGGGAGTGTTTGGAGAGCTATTAATAAGCAAACTGGTGAAGTTGTAAGTATGCTTTAACTGACATGATGAAGGTGCTCTATTTGAAGTCGGATGTTGTCCTAATAAGTTGTAAAATTGCAGGTTGCTATCAAGAAAATGAAGAAGAAATATTACTCTTGGGAGGAGTGTGTAAACCTGAGAGAAGTCAAGGTTTCACATCTTCTTGTTCTTTCTGAAGCCTTATTTTCATACATTGTTGGATTCTTATGTATATAATTATTCTCTAATTTCCCTTGTTGGCAGTCATTACGAAAAATGAACCACCCAAATATTGTGAAGCTGAAGGAAGTTATTCGAGAAAGTGACATTTTGTACTTTGTTTTTGAGTACATGGTGGGTGACTGAAGTTCTTAGTAGAGAAGGGCTAGGTTAGCTGATGCAAGATCTAATATACAAATTTTAATAATGTCAATTTTTGGGTGATGTAGGAATGCAACCTATACCAACTTATGAAAGATAGGGAAAAACTGTTTTCTGAAGGTGAAGTTAGAAATTGGTGTTTTCAAGTTTTCCAAGGTCTTGCATACATGCACCAGCGTGGATACTTCCATCGTGACCTGAAGCCTGGTACTTATTCATGATTTCATCAACAATATGGTAGATTATGGCTTTTATAAAATGGGAGAGTTCATTTATATTACGTGCAGCATGCATATAATGTGTATTTTGTTAGCATTATGTTCTTTGATTTCTAATTCTCTAGTTTATCTGGCTAATGTGGTTATATGCAATTTGCAGTTTTGGCTTGCTAAATGCCTAATTAATTGAATAGAACTCCCTATTGTGACATAAAATTAAAATAAAAAAATTGAGAGCACGGCCTACTGTTTATATCTTTATTACTCTATCACAAAATGTTTCTGTTTTGACACAAGGTATTCTGCTCTGTGCAGAAAACTTGCTGGTTACCAAGGATATCATCAAAATTGCTGATTTTGGCCTAGCCCGAGAGATCAGTTCAACCACCCTACACTGAGTATGTCTCCACACGATGGTACGTGCCTTCAACTTGCAATAGATGTATCATGTTCTGTGTTTTAGGTATTTTATAATGTATGGTGGCCTTTCCTGTTTAGGTATCGTGCTCCTGAAGTGCTGCTTCAGTCTTATCTGTATACCTCTAAAGTTGGTGAGTGTCTTGATTGGGACTAATGGTGTCATTTATGTTCTTCACTAATATGCTTTTTTACAGTGATGATGATGAGTACCATTCTACCATTTATTTATTAACGTTTTTCCCCCTTCTAGACATGTGGGCAATGGGTGCTATAATGGCTGAGCTTTTCTCTCTTCGCCCTCTTTTCCCAGGCGTCAGGTATTAGCTTCTCACTCACTCCCACTCCCTCCCTCCCCCCCTCCCCAAATGATGGTTTTTAAACTGAGAAAGAGCGAATAGATCTTCATCATGGAAAACAAAATTTTAGCACCTGGAACTAATGCATATATATATAAAATCTAATGTCAGCTTATTTGACTGCACATTCTTTTTAACCAAAAAATCGTTGCAAATTGTTATGTTTTTTCTTTGCTTTAAAGTGGAATCATGTTGTAAAGCAATCCTGATTAGCAACTGGATGCTGTAAATAAACACGTTTCCTTGCAACACATGCAGTGAAGCAGATGAGATCTACAAAATATGTGGTGTGATAGGCAATCCAACCCCTGAATCTTGGGCTGATGGACTCAAACTTGCTAGGGATATTAACTACCAGTTTCCACAGGTTAGATATAACTTGATCTTGCTATTTTTGGTAGTTAGCCTCTGGGATGCTATTTACCTAATTAATGTACTAGGTATAATGGCATTCTACTAAACACTTTACACTATATGCCTTTTACTTTCTACAGCTTGCTGGTGTATATCTTTCTGCATTGATCCCGTCTGCAAGTGATGATGCAATCAGCCTTATCACAGTAAGTAGTTTTTTGTATATTGCTTAGCTGCTTAGCCGCTTAGCCCTCTGAGCCACTGATCAACAGATAGTGTGTAATTCATTTGTTTTCTGTTTTCTTCTCTGCTGTTAATGCAGTCACTTTGCTCCTGGGATCCCTGCAAGAGGCCAACAGCTTCAGAGGCCCTTCAACATCCTTTCTTCCAGGTAGTCTTTTAACCAATTCATGTTTTGTTGTCTTTCTTCTCTTCAAAAATCTATCATTTTCTATTTTTTTTTTTTACTTAATAAGCTGTTTTTTTCGGACTCTTTATTTGTTGTAGAGTTGCTTTTACATTCCTCCATCACTACGCAGCAGAGCAGTAGCGAGAACTCCTCCCCGGTTTGTATTATTTATTTATTTTGTTAAGCTAGGGTCGTGCTTATTGTACAATTGTATGGGGATCTCAATTGTCCCTTTTTTTTCAGCTGGAACCAGAGGAGCACTGGATCAGCAAGGGGTCAAGAGATATCCGGTGCTTTACCTAATTCAAAGCTCTCCAATAGTTTTTCTTCCCTGAAATTACATCCTCCTTTAGCTTCAGGTGACCTAATTGGTTTTTACATATTTATTGATTAAGGACACGGGTTGCTGAAAAGAAAAACGTTATCATTAGGAAAAATCTGTAAATATTTTACTATTCTACGTTGATTTTCTATATAAATTAACTACTCAAGCTTATCATTCTTAGTATAAGTAATGGTTATGATGTTCAATACAAAAACTTCAGCTGCATGTCCCTACTCCTGTGACAGTTATTTTTTGAACATTTTGACTATTTTGCCCAATATGCGTCACAGTTAGCAAGTTTTGATGGCTGTGTTATTACTTATAGATTTCTTTTTACTAATGATAGGGACTTGGGTATTATGGGATGCCTAAAGTCCTACATCAAATAGTATGGGATGTTCATAGAGTATTTAAGTGCTTGGTTCTCCCCCCTTATTAGCTAGCTTTTAAGGGTGGGTTTTCAACTAATTCACATATGTTATTCTATTTGGTTTAAAATATCAGTTTGTGTTTAAGAAGGAAATTATCCATTTTTAATTTGAATGACTCCTAATCAATATAAAACTTTCTCCCGTTGGATATATATACAATAAATAGGTCTTTTTTGGTTTGTGACATACTCTTTTCGTATTGTGAATGTGAAGAACAAGGTTCTCATCCAATTAAGAATGTTACAGGTGTGCAACGGAAGCTGGATATGGTAAATCAGGTGAGTTGTTCTCTCAACATTCTCTTGTTCTTGCCCATCTCTTACTAACAAGCATTACGCATGCTTTCTTTTTACTCCATGATGCAACAAAAAAAAATTAAAATCTAATTAGTTGAAGTCCTCTTTCGTTTAATGGCAGATTAGTTCTTATTTGGTAATCCTTCGATGGATTAATATGTTCACCTAAATCTAAGCAGCTTCTTTCTTAAATTCCTCTATGTCATGCCAATGATTTCTTTCTGTTTCTTCTGAAGGATGGAATTAAGAACGAAATACCAATGAGGACTACTAAACCAAAATATCGACAGCCAGGAAAGGACAGCCCCAGTAAGCTTTTCATTCTCTGATATTTTTAATTATTGTATCAAGTTTTTTTCTATAGATGATCACTTAAATTGATTGACATTATTTAGTATATCAGTGGCATTCTTTAGTATATCTTTGAGGGAAGTGTTTGCTTCATTTCCTTAGACTACGTTTGGATTGATGGTAAATAATGGAAGAGAATGGATCGGAATATAATGAAATGGAATGGAATAAAAATTTCATTTCATTGTTTGGAGAAAGAATGGAACGGAATAAGTTATAACTTTTTAAATATATTATTCTTGAGAGGCTAATGATTAGGATAAAATTTGCAAAAATAAAATAGTCTTTTGTAATCTAAAAACTTCATTCCATCAAGTACATCCCAAATTTGGGGGAAGAAAATTGAGGTTAAGTAATGGAATAGAATGGATCATGATCCGTCTTTTTCATTACGTTTTATTCTTATTTTTACAAACCAAAAATGGAAAACTTTTCCTTTCACTCCATTCCTTTCCATTTCACCTTTTACCACCAATCCAACATAGCCTTAATAAAGGCTCAAACTAATAGATAAGATTTATTTCTGCTTTAAGATTTTAGGCAAAGGTTATATGTGGTCTTCTTGTTTATGGAAAGTTATGTTGGTTGTTGGCAGCTTCTATGAACAAGGGGAGGTCTGCACGTGGGGTTTCAGAAACAGCTGAGAAGTTGGCCAATTTGTCTGTTGCTACTCGAAGACAATCAATGGGGCAAACCCCGTCCTCCACCAATGAAGGCTGGAGTCAATTGGATTTCTGAATCTGGAAACTTCATCCTTGGGCCAGCCCAACAGATTCCGACTGGAAGAACTTTCACAAGAAGAGTTGCCGGATGACAAGTATTAGTAAATGTGGTGGATTCTATAATGCTCAGTGTTGTGAATGTCCTAATATAAATGGTGTTTAGACGTGTTTTGATGACTTTCCGAAGTCTAAACTACAAAACTAGTTGCCTGTGTTGTTACTTGTTGGTAATCGTTTCGTACTTGTGGGACATACAGAGTTAAGCTGATGCTTTTCATTTTATAAATGCAAAGCCTATGAATAAAGTTTTCCCCTACTTGTAAGAGGTGGAATGTTCTGCAGGTGTGACATGGTATACATGCATTTATTAGGTCGAGGTGTTCATAAATCTTGTCTATGTGCTCTATATAAGATAATACTACCGAGATAACTTTGTTAAGACTCGGGGATACCGAGAAATTATTTTTGATTTTTGACTTATTCCAGTTGTTCACATGATTCGGGAATTACTGTTTCTCTCAATCGGTTCTTTTGTGACGCTTGGGGCTGGCTGGGGCTTCAAGGGCCCCAACAAAACTAGTAGTGAAAGGGGCATACTGTGGACGCAAGAAAAAAAAAAAAAAATGGAGCCAATCTACTGTTTCTCTCAGTCGGTTATTCCGTGACGCTTGGGGGCGGGGCTTCAAAGGCCCAAACAAAACAACTGAAAAGGGGCATACTATAGACACATGGAAAAAAAACAGGATGTGCTTATAGGTTTTTTTTGGTTGAAATTCGTGACTGTGATTTTGAATATTGAAACCAAGTTATAATGGAAAATAATTTAGTAATGCTTGTTTAAGTTTCCATTTTTAACTGACACTTCAAATTTCTTCAACTAACACAATGAAATATTTATAATTTTTTAGTAGAGACTACACATCTTTTATTAGGGGAAATATTGCTCGAGCTGAATAGAACCATTATGGCTGACAGTGTTTTTTTGTATTTAACACAGCTACATACTCAAGACTTGAATTCGAAACCAATGGTTAAGTTAGAACAACTTCCTGTATATGCTCTCAGCGGTAAAATATTTATAAATTAACACTAAGACATTCTTCTAATGACTAAAGTTTAACATTTTTACAATTAAAATTTTCAAGTACTGTATTTTATATTTTAATTTATCTTTCACCACCATTTACTAAAATATTTTAGAAACCGATATTATTTTTCATATTTTAGCTGTATATATAAATATTCATGCAATGGACACTATACATACTAGTTATATTGATATCATAAGCGTTATATAAGTAACATTTTTATTCTGTTTATAATGATAATTTTAAAATAAGTGTTAAATATATTTTAGTTCTTTTAAAGAATTTAATTGACATGTATTAATAATGTAATTTTTATACTATTTAATTATAATGTTAAATAAAAAATTGTTGATATTTTTAATGATTATTTTAAATGTTACATTTAGAATATTTTTTAATTAGTTGACAGTATAACCTTATATACTAATAACATCAAAATTAAACTTCTTTATATAAGATAATATTTGTTTTTAATTCTTAAAATCATTTTTATAATTTTTATTTATGAAAATGCATCATTGTGTAATCCTTATTTTTATAAATGAAAAATAAAAAAGAGATGATTTTATCCAAAACATTTGTAAAAAAAAAAAAGTAGTTCTTTTAAACGCAAATATTTTATATTTACATAAATTAAAAATATGTTTAATCTCAACATTTTTTTAGGGGGGGGGGGGGGGGGGGGGGGGGGGTGTTCATAATTTTTTTAAGGCAATATCTTTACAATTGTGGGCAACTAGGAAAATTAATATTTTAGTTGATAATGTAAATTATTTTATATTCATAGATATAAAATTAAATTTGTATAAATAATATAATGTTCATTTTTAATTTTTAAAATATTATCTGTTTTATCTTTCATTTATGAAAATGTATCATGTATGATTTTATTTTCATAAATGAACAAAATGATTGATGTATATAAGAATAAGGAACATATCTAAATATTTCTAAAAACGAGGGATAAATTTTTTTTTAAGAGGCTAAAAGAATATTTTATATTTATAGAAATTAAAAATATTTATCTTTAAAAAAATAACTATATTATTATTTTGGGGAGGGTTTGGTTTCAGAATTGTTGTTTAACGCAAGATCTTTTTACAATCGTGGGCC